>JACEFZ010004783.1:15000-17500 GCA_014155875.1 Cepaea nemoralis | reverse complement strand
TAATCCAAAACATTACACTATTACATTCACATCGATTTGGCACATTATCGAAACCTTTACACTGTTACATTCACATACATTTTGGGTATTATCTAAACCTTTACACTATTAAATTCATTTACATTTGGAGCATTATCTAAACCGTTATACTATTACACCCACATACATTTGGCACAATATCTAAGCTTTTACACTATTACATGTACGTACAGTTTACACATATTTAAAAAAAAAAGGCTAACACAGTTATGTTTTGTTTCGCTATAGAATTCTTCAGTCTCTGTAGCTGTGTACATAAATCTGATGTTAAGATGTTATCCTGATCGGAATGTGAGTTGTTCCTGTCAGTGACAAGGGGTTTCTAGCACCCGCACTTCCGCTTCCTTTCGCTGACTACGGAGTAGTCTCTTCATTTCCTACATCGGTCAGTCGGACTTATCTGTTGACTGTTGAAGTAATATTAATGCCACTAACACGAAGTAACAAAAACGCAACTCTATCAGCGTTCACGCCGGAAACGACACACCGAAGCCGAACAACAACAAGCGACTAACGACTGCTAAACTTCGAAATACTACAAATAGAAAGGAGATTATCGCGACTTGAAATGTTACTGATCTAGGATATAAGGAACCAGCTCTCGTAGAGTTTATGAAAACATCAAATATTCAAATATTAGGACTCGCAGGTACTAGGAAAAAGGGGCAGAACACGAAACAAACACATGAAGGTTACGTCCTTATATGGAGTGGCGTCGACCAGCGAGCTACATGAAGTGGGTTTTTTGTTACATCCAGACAAAGCGAAAGCCATATCAACACTAAATTTATATCGGAAAGGATAATACTATTACAGATCAAAGAAGGAAATAGAACTAGTTGAGTTGAGTTGAGTCAAGAACCGACATCACTGCACTCAGGACATTCCCATACGTGCTCAGTCCCCTCGTTCAACAGCCAGCGAAGAGTCATACTACTAATCGTTCCCACCGCTATCTGATTAAATGTTCTCCGGATCTTCCCTCTCAGGTTTGAGATTCTTCCAGAACCCCTGCCTATCCCCCGCAATGTCATTCTTCCCACATATGGGTTCTCAATCTGTTCCTCCGCCTTCTCCACCTGGTCCCACAAGCGCACGACCACCTCCCCCTTGTCCATAGGCAAGATACCACCAAGAGGAGCATTCCCTGCCAGCCTATCAGCCTGTTCATTCCCACGTACACCCGCATGGCCAGGGCAAAATATCCATACAATTCTCACGATCTCTGACCTCTGAAGCCACGAGAGCCATTCCACACGAACACTCCTTTCTCCACCTTGCTAAACATATGTTTTGAATCCGTAATGAACACAACGTGTGTTGCAGTAGTCTCCTCTACCCACCGGAATGCCGCTGTTACTGCCTCCACCTCCATTCTCATGCAGGAGGTCGTAGTCTCATATGCCAGGCTCTCCTTTTTCAAGACTCGCCCATTAGCATTTGCAATAAAGCCCCAGCCACTACGTCTGTTTCTCACCACTGACCCATCGGTGTAGATGACTATGTCACCTTGATGTGTGTTGCTCAGGATCAGCTGTTGCACTTCAAACTCAGTGCGGCCCGCTGCCCATTCTCTGCACTCACGACCCAGTGGTATTATTACATTGTTCCAGTCCGTCATGTCATCCGGAACTTTAACCCACTCTCTTTCACGATTGATGGTCTCTAGATCACACACCTGACTTATAGAAAGTTCTGCCTGTGCCATCCAGGACCTGCCTCGTCTTAGTCTATGACCCTTTACTATATTCATTGCTGCATGCAGCGGGTGATCCCTGTCTGCGGGAACTCTCAGGTACCATTTGGTCTGAAGGACCCTATGCCTATCC
Source organism: Cepaea nemoralis (assembly GCA_014155875.1). Lineage (NCBI taxonomy): Eukaryota > Metazoa > Mollusca > Gastropoda > Stylommatophora > Helicidae > Cepaea > Cepaea nemoralis. The sequence goes on along the minus strand of JACEFZ010004783.1, from coordinate 15,632 downwards.
GTCATTGTTGGTAGCGCCAGTATATTTTTCATGCAGATAATTGGTGTGTCCTTTGTGCACCCCAATATTAACAGCATGGCAGCAATATGTATGCACTCCAACCTTTCAAGCTAGCTTTTTGATACTGTCAGCAGCCCCAAACCATACTCAATGACAGAAATTATTAACTGCTGAAAGAGCCTGTACAGCAATATCTGATCTACCCCGGTTGCTGCAGGAAATAGAACAACAACTTTTATACAAACATACGACCCATGTAACGACACTTACAGCGAAGAAGACAAAGACGAGTATTTTGATAAACTTACATACACGTTAAATAATGTGATGGGTGATGTTAACGGACGAACATCACACGAAGAACGCCGTGGGAGGATTCCATGGGGCCACTCAGCGACACAGAGATTGAATGTAACAGCAATGGTCAACATCTACTCAACATATGCTCCGAATACGGACTAATAATAGCAAATAGTTTTTTTTTTCAACATCGTCGTAGCCACACCTAAACCTGGTATAAATGAATGACATAGACCAAGCAACTTAAATTGAATTTATTCTAATTAGGAAATCAGACAGAAGTCTACTATTAGATTCAAGAGCACTCCCAAATACAGATGTTGATACTGATT
>JACEFZ010004783.1:2500-7500 GCA_014155875.1 Cepaea nemoralis | reverse complement strand
GCTGATCCACGACTCTGGTGATCGAGTGAAATGACGAGTCATGACCGCCCACGCTTTCCGGCATGGCACATGATTGATTGAATGATTATTCACCCCCAATCCCCTTCATGCAGGCAACGGCTTCACACGCTAAACTAGCAGAGAACTCTACAGCTGCACATTGGTAGCACACCTATAGAAAGTGTAACCGAGCACAAGGCACTGGGTCTTATCGTGGATCAAAATCTATCCTTTAACTCACATGTTCATGGTCTCGTTAAACAAGTAGCCAAAAAAGTATACAAACTTGCCAAAATTAAAATTTTCCTTGACGAAAACACAAGAAAGATATTCTATACTTCCCATATACAAACACGTATTGATTATTGCTCCACAATCTGGGATGGATGCCCTAAATCAATAACAAAACGCCTATATTCACTTCAGAAAAGGGCAGTGCGTTTAATTAATGGTGAAAAGCTTACCGACAATTCTAACCTACATAAACGTCTTCGGTTACTGCCTCTCCACAAACGAATACTTTTTAATAAGGCCAAACTAATTCACACAATCCTATTTCAAAATGCTCCAAGCTACCTTTGTCCATTGTTTAAATATAACGCAAGACATAGCGAACGACTAAATATATTTCATGTCCCTAAACCTCGGATAGACTTATATAAAACAAGCTTAGCATACTCTGCTCCTCACTTGTCGAACAATCTTCCACAAGAAATCAAAGACACCACAAATCATTATACATACATTCGCAACCTGTTTGAACACTACCTCAGTACTGACTACATTCCCCCATAATAAAAGAAAACAAAATAAGACAATAATAATGGTAAATTATCTTAAACGACAACTAGCCAAAAAACACTCCCATATGTATGGTACGTTACACCTTCCTTAGGTATTTATAATGCCCATGTTAAACATTATCTCAGTGAGTCATTTGTTATTGATTATTTTTCATGCGTTATAATGATATTGTTCTTTTGTTGTAAAAACATTGCTTTATTAGTGATGTTGAATGAAAGAGTGCATGAGAGGAAATTATGAAGAAGGGCAGAATGTCATACGGGCCTACGTGCCCAATTCCTAACTCTTTTAAAATAAAGATTTTCGATCGTTCGTTCGTTCATTAACATTCCCATTTTGCGTTGTTTGCATCTGCAACACAACGCTTGAAAGCCTCCACCTTGTCTTTCTTAACATTTTGCTCTGTGTCCACTTTCTCTCGTGAGCTTCGGGGCGTGTGTCGCACTTTCCTTAGCTACTTCACTGCAGTTCTCTTTGCTTTCCAAGCATGGTCTACGTCTGGGGTCCACCATGGGGGCTGCAAAAAAGGAGTTGTAACAGTCCTGTTGCACGCCCCCTGTCTGAGGCGTCCAAGAGGGATATCGGTCCATTCATACCTGAAGGTCTTGCGCGCTCTCCCAGCTTTAACTTTCCTGGATTTAGAGATCAGGTCTGAGCATGGCATGTGATCACTCCCATGGCAGTTCAAAACAGTCAACTTTACATCAAGGACTGATGACTGGGAGACAAGTGTCAAGTCAATAGCTGTGTCTGTATTGCCAGGCCTCATTGCCATTCTAGTCGACCTACCATCATTTATGCAGACCACATCAGAGTCCACCATGGCATCCGCAAGGGCAATTCCCCGACGGTTTCCTCCACTACTGTCCCAATCTCTGTTCTTTGTATTGAAGTCTCCACATTCGAGTAGCCAATCAACTGGTAATTGCTCCAATTCCTTAAGCCAGTCCCAGTGTTACTTTCTGACAAAACAGTCCACCGTGGCATATACTGACAAAACAGTCCACTGTACCATATACATTTATGATGTTCCAACTTAAACCACCAATCTCTATTTGAATATCCTGCACCTCTCTTGCACTGTGATTACTCTGACTCAAGTCAAGTACCACATGCTTCACTAATTCCTTCTCCAGCAGACCTTGCCCATGTCTGTTTTGCCCAGTAGGGTTTATATAACTGGCGTATCCAGGGCATTGGTATTTGTCTGTATTTAGCTCCTGGATCATGAGGAAATCAAACTCATATATTAGCCTCTCCAATACAGAACATCTCTGCCTGGCACTACGACAATTCCAGTATCCCACTCTTTTATGGTTGAAACTTTGTTTCTCCACTTTTCATCTTTTTCTCCTGGCGCCTGCCCTCCTATGTATATGCCACTTTTCACATCATTTCTTCGTCTTCTCCTCCTCACTCTCTATTAGCTAGCCTCTGAACGAAGTGTAAAGAGCAGAGCACGTGCTCCATAAGCAAAGTTTGGATATTACAGGAAATAACCTTTCGCCCTAGTATTGCCTGTTTGCTAGGGAAGAGGCAGGGGATGTCCCGCAGGAGTCCATACGCCCCGGTGCTGCCCCGCACGACTGCCAGACGTCAACCGTTCAAGACCAGTTTATGCATGGCCATCTAGTTCCTCAGCACGCTGGTCCACCTTGAACTTGCTTTATATTTGGAGTTTTCCGTCTCCTAGATGGATTGCTGTCCAAAACTAACGGGTTCCACTTACCCAGGGGAGGGGTTAGAGCGCCCCTGACTCGCTTGGCAGGCACGTCTCCGAGCATATGAGGTATTTTCTAAAGAACTAAGATCCCACCCTGCGACCCCACCTCGCCCTCTGTGCCCACCACCAGTTGGTCCGCGGCTGCTTATTGGGTATTCGCAGCTATCCTCTATATCTAGAGGCCGTTGCACGATGCGCCACCCGTGGACGCGCTGGGTTGGGGATTGTCGCCCCAGCTTTACCCAGAGGCTCAGATTAAAATGGGTACTAGTATTTTCTTCTGAAGTAAGGGCGATAGGCATGAAACTGACTACACCACACAGAAAGTGATGTTCGGAATATAAGAATATGAGTATAACACAATATGACCAGATACCTTGAGACTTCAATACATGTTCTCTGTATTTACCTTTGTATATGCCATCACATCATAAATAACCACACTTAGACGATAACAATTAATTCTTGATCTATTTTGTTATGCCACTATAACTATTTCCTCGCAATTGTCACATTTCATCTTATTCTTATTTGCCTCAATATGTATTGATATATTTGTTGTTGTTGTTGTTATTCTTCTTCTTCTTCTTCTTCTTCTTCTTCTTCTTCTTCTTCTTCTTCTTCTTCTTCTTCTTCTTCTTCTTCTTTCTTTACTCTTCATTTTATTTTTCTTATTCCTTTTTATTCTTCTTCGTCTTCTTTTTCTACTGATGCATATTTTATTTTCAGATGAGCCAGAAACTACAACAGGTGCGATTGCTTATTTACTAATAGTCATTATAATATAAATGAAAATAAAATAAATGAAAAACAAGTAAATGACATGTTCACACTCTTTAAAGCGTACTGGATAAATGGAGTTATCATTCTAGCAGGTGCCGTCTCCACAATGAAGATTGGCTGCAATGGGTCTCCAACTCTCTATCGCTATGATTACATTCTCTCAGATTGTTGTTCGTCCATCTTTTGATTTTATCTTCCCACTCGTATCGTTGTCTATCTCTTGCTTGCTTGCCTTTAACGTCACCGTCCAGTATTTTTTTTTTGAAAAGACAGTTGTGTTATTTTAACATGCCCGACATATTCAAATGCCTCTTTTTTTTTATTGCTTTCATCAATTCTCTTTTCATTTCGTTTTTCTACAACCTATGTATTCAATTGTATTTGTTTCCATGAAATTCGAAATATTCTTCAGTATATCCACATACTCAGGGCCTCCATTAAACTTTCTAGTTACTTGTTCACTGCTCAGGCTTCATCGCCATATAAAAGTGTTGAATATACAACACATTTGACAATTCAAATGTTTATTGCGTTGTTAATATCTTTAGATGTTAATATTGATGTCATGATGTTGAAAGCATATTAGGGCATTCATATTTTCTTTTTTATTTATGTGTCACTTTTTCCATCATCTGTTATTACATGTCAACGATAGGAGAAACGTGGTACTTGTTCTAGAATCGCAACGTTTACTGTGATTCTTCTTCTTCTTCTTCTTCTTCTTCTTCTTCTTCTTCTTCTTCTTCTTCTTCTTCTTCTTCTTCTTCTTCTTCTTCTTCTTCTTCTTCTTCTTCTTCTTCTTCTTCTTCTTCTTCTTCTTCTTCTTGTATGTCTTTTTTTTGTACAATCATTTCTTCTTCTTCTTCTTCTTCTTCTTCTTCTTCTTCTTCTTCTTCTTCTTCTTCTTCTTCTTCTTCTTCTTCTTCTTCTTCTTCTTCTTCTTCTTCTTCTTCTTCTTCTTCTTCTTCTTCTTCTTCTTCTTCTTCTTCTTCTTCTTCTTCGACGTCTTTTTTTGTAAAATTATTTTCGGCTTCCTCTTCCTCCTGGTCATCCTTCTTCTTGTTAATGTTCTATTTCATTGTATTCTTCTATTTCTTTCCATAGATTTAAGCACTGACTTGTGGTCTAGAAAGGAATGGCAACTAGTGATTGAAAAAATACTTAGAGAATCAATTTAATGTCGATCGTGATGTCCTGTAAAAGAACATTCAACATTTAGACGTTAGCTAAAAGTTTGAAGTCTTTCATCAATTCATGTTAGGATAATGATGATAACGCACATAAAAAAGAACGAAGACATGAGACAAATTTTTGTAGTAAAGTTACACCAGTACCTCGAAGGATAGAAAGAAGTGTCTTGTTTACTAGATATAAGTCATTCAAAGAAATTGAAGTAAATATTTTAATGGAATATAATTTCTTTTTATTTCCAGCTGAGCCAGAAACCACATCACGTAAGTTGCGCATTTACTCTTCGTCACGCCCATTTGACACACGATTGACTGTAATAAGGCAATGACACATTCTTGTTCTTCTGGTACTGCTGCAACTACTACTACTACTACTACTACTACTACTACTACTACTACTACTACTACTACTACTACTACTACTACTACTACTACTACTACTACTACTACTACTACTACTACTACTACTACTACTACTACTACTACCTCCACTACTACTA
>JACEFZ010004782.1:5000-131532 GCA_014155875.1 Cepaea nemoralis | reverse complement strand
CCACCTTGACATGTGGATGGTGTGGGCAGGCAAGCAAGAGGATAGATATATAAATAGATAGATAGGTGACTATATTGAAAGTTGCATATCCTTTTCAGGATGTTTGCAGTCAACACAGCATTTTTTGCTGTTGCTGATGTCTTGGCAGGTTTACATGTTGTCTCCCTCTCTCACTCACATGTTTTCTCCCTCTCTCACTCACATGTTGTTGCCCCCTCTCGCTCACATTTTGTCTCCCTCTCTCACTCACATTATGTCTCCCTCTCTCACTCACATTATGTCTCTATCTCTCACTCACATGTTGTCTCCATCTCTCACTCACATTTTGTCTCCCTCCCTATCTCACTCACATGTTGTCTCCCTGTCTCACTCACATGTTGTCTCTCTGTCTCACTCACATGTTGTCACCCTCTCTCACATTTTGTCTCCCTCTCTCACATTTTGTCTCCCTCTCACTCACATGTTGTCTCCATCTTTCACTGACATGTTGTCTCCATCTCTCACTCACATTTAGTCGCCCTCACTCACTCACATGTTGTCTCCATCTCTCACTCACATGTTGTCGCTGTCTCTCATTCACATGTTGTCTCCCTCTCTCACTCACATGTTGTCTCCCTCTCTCACTCACATGTTGTCTCCCTCTCTCACTCATATTTAGTCTCCCTCTCTCACTCACATTTAGTCTGCCTCTCTCACTCACATTTAGTTTCCCTCTCTCACTCATATTTAGTCTCCCTCTCTCACTCACATGTTGTCTCCATCTCTCACTCACATTTTGTCTCCCTCCCTCTCTCACTCACATGTTGTCTCCCTGTCTCACTCACATGTTGTCTCTCTGTCTCACTCACATGTTGTCACCCTCTCACTCACATGTTGTCTCCATCTTTCACTGACATGTCTCCATCTCTCACTCACGTTTAGTCGCCCTCACTCACTCACATGTTTGTCTCCATCTCTCACTCACATGTTGTCGCTGTCTTCTCATTCACATGTTGTCTCCCTCTCTCACTACATGTTGTCTCCCTCTCTCACTCACATGTTGTCTCCCTCTCTCACTCATATTTAGTCTCCCTCTCTCACTCACATTTAGTCTGCCTCTCCTCACTCACATTTAGTCTCCCTCTCTCACTCATATTAGTCTCCCTCTCTCACTCATATGTTGTCTCCCTCTCTCACTCACATTTTGTCTCCCTCTCTCACTCAATTGTTGTCTCCCTCTCTCACTCACATGTTGTCCCCTCCTCTCTCACTCACATCTTGTCTTCCTCTCTTACTCACATTTTGTCTCCCTCTCTCACTTACATGTTGTCTCCCTCTCTCACTCACATATTGTCTCCCTCTTCTCACTCACATGATGTCTCCCTCTTCTCACTCACATGTTGTCTCCCTCTCTCACTCACATTTATCTCTCTCTCTCACTCACATTTATCTCCCTCTCTCACTCACATCTTGTCTCCCTCTCTGTCATATATTGCGAAGGGATTGGGGATCACTGTGGTGCATAACCCATATTCTAACCAAAGAAGTTTGGCCCCATCCTCTTCTAATCTTTAATATTTCAAGAATATGACCCTTGAGTTATTGCAAGCTCGGTTTTATTTTCTGTCTAGGGGTTTTGGTCCTTTTGGGAATGATTAATACCAAATGAGTGTCTGCCCCTTCACCAAGGATTCTATTAGCTCTTGAGCCCCCTTGTAGATATTCTGAGAAAAATCTGAAAAGATTTCTTCAGCATGAATTAGGTGAAGGAAAGCATGGTTTTGAGAAGTCCTGAGATATAGAGTCTTCTCTCTCCCATCTGTTATTTCATTGAGTTTATTGAGTTTAGTAATTTGATAAATGATTTCCTAAATTACTTATACACAAAGAACATCTTGTTTTCACAAATACAGCAGTGTTTTAACAGTGTTTGACAGAGTGTTCACAGTGTTTCAACAGTGTCAACAGTGTTTCAACAGGTAAACTGAACTGGAATTAAATCATGAGATCCTGTTACTGTTTGTGTAGTTTTATTGATTGGGCCTGTATCTTTTGGCCTTTTTGATCAAGACATTTTACATTTTTTTTTCATTTGTACATGGTTTGTTTATCATGACAATAATCAATGTGTAAATGCATATCAGTACCATCAATGTTCCCAATTAATAAATAATAGCAACAATAATCATAGTAATGGTGGTAGTGTGTTTTTACGATTCTTTTTTCCTGTAATAAGAAACATTAAATCTTAAGTGACCCTATCATGGTTTGGGGCTGTCCTGTCCTATGTTTCCATCTGAGGGATTGGGTGTGTTGGCATTAGAAATGTCACCTCTGAGTGGTTGATTGGGTCCATAGACTTGATGGATCCATTTCAGAACTTGCCAGTAAAGCTACTCTGAAGGCTGCCCTTGCTCTGGACAAGGCCTGAGGTATCATGCCATCTCAAGTGTGGGGATCATCTTCTTTGCCTCCCTCTTCTGGTCTGCCACCAAGAACATCACTGTGTAAAATTCACATATGTTTTTAATAATGCTACCAATGTAATCAATGTAATACTCCATAATGCTAGTAAGAATAACCAAGACACATCAGGAAGGATAAGGTCAGAAGAAATCTAATATCCTGAAGGTAGGAACTAGTTCCCCCCTACTCTCTGATCTAGTGTTGGGTTAATTTGTGGGTGGTCAGAGATTATCACACTGTATGCACCTGCTATCATCTGTTCCCTGCTGTATGCATGTTCTCATTGTACCTGGGTTCATTGAGATGTGTACAGTCAGACATTGATAAGAGAGATGATGTGTTGTTCCTTTGAGCATTTAAGTCAAGCTGATAGTGTAAGACCATGACAAGGATAAGATGCATTTTAATAAATGGCATACAATTATAACATCCTCATCAACTCATATTGGTTATGCATAGTGTAGATAACTGTTCGTCTGCACCTTCCAAATCAACTAACTTGTCTTCTTCTTCTTATAAATCATTTCACATTACCTGCTGTTGTTGTGGTTGAGTGGTGTGCTGTGTTGTGTAGTGTGTTGAGTTAACTGCTGTTGACTGGGGTTCTCATAGTTTACACCACTCCCCCCCCCCCCCCCCCCATCTTCATCAGTTAATATGAGTATAACTCATCAAGTAGTCATTGTTCTTCATGGCCATCATACATAACTTCTGATGTGCATTTGTTACAAAATGTAATCCATACAAAATCATGACAACAATACTATACATTAGTAAGAGGTTGTTACAAATTTACCTCTCCTAATCCACTCTCCTCCTCTACTCATTCTTTTATTCTTCTTCTTCTGTTATCAGTGCGCATCATGTCCATTCTGTTGGCTACCAACAGTTGGCTATAGACCGAGGTTTTATTTACCTGTTGGTCTGTACAGATTATCCAGGCCGTCTGTCACAAATGGCATCTGTGAAGCGTAACTTGTTTTAGGCAATGCAGCTAGTGAGTGCTTTGTCTAAGTGAAAATCTGACACATAAATACAACTATTTTCTATCAAACCCTATTATTTCAATTCATGAAGAGGAAAGAAAAGATATAATCTCTCTCTCAGCTCTTTAGATTGCGAATAGGCAGAAATAAGTACGTTTTCAAGCGAGGCAGTAGTTCCTGTGCACAAACTGTCTTGTGGTTAGTAGATAGCAATTTAAGCAGTTTTTTGATGAAATGCATAAGAGTGCATTTGAATTCTCACCTCGTACATTTTTCTGTGATAGAATGTTGTAGTATGCACACATTAAAGGTAACAGATATCTTGAAGAACTTCAGAGTTTGCAGATTTTGAGAAAGTATGAGATTGTCAGTTTGCCGGGAAACGGCTCTGTGTAGTCAGAAGCTAGCAGTCGACAATTTTACACTTCAGAGGTTTTATTTTATCAGTAATACATTTAAATTGACGCACAAAACACTGGATACCTTTATTGTATACATCTGGCATCAGATAGATCTGAGGATTCACATGCTTACCTCGGAGTTCGGATCAAACTGCCGTCTTTTTCATGAAAATACAGGTCACACAGCGATCTGACCGTTTGTCAGGCCAATTGAAGTAAAAGTGCGCGATTTGAATATTGAATGCTAGTGGCAGGTCAGCGTCGTCATCACGTGACTGGCCCCGTCCAATGATCTCCCTAATTGTAGACGCTGTAAGTTTCTAAATTTAGACGACACCCGTCCATCTCAGGTGTCATGTTGGTGTTCGTTCTTGTTAGTGTTGTCAATTGTATAACTCCCTCTGTTTTGGTGTGCAAATTTTGACGTACTGTATAATGATGGTGGTTCATTATGTCACACTCTCTCACTCAATTGTTGTCTCCCTCTCTCACTCACATATTGTCTCCCTCTCTCACTCACATATTGTCTCCCTCTCTCACTCACATGTTGTCTCCCTCTCACTCACATGTTGTCTCCCTCTCACTCACATCTTGTCTCCCTCTCTCACTCACATGTCTCCCTCTCTCACTCACATGTTGTCTCCCTCTCTCACTCACATATTGTCTCCCTCTCTCACTCACATGTTGTCTCCCTCTCTCACTCACATTTTGTCTCCCTCTCTCACTCAATTGTTGTCTCCCTCTCTCACTCACATCTTGTCTCCCTCTCTCACTCACATGTTGTCGCCCTGGCTCACTAACATGTTGTCTCCCTCTCTCACTCACATCTTGTCTCCCTCTCTCACTCACATTTTGTCTCCCTCTCTCACTCACATTTTGTCTCCCTCTCTCACTCACATTTTGTCTCCCTCTCTCACTCACATTTTGTCTCCCTCTCTCACTCACATATTGTCTCCCTCTCTCACTCACACGTTGTCTCCCTCTCACTCACATGTTGTCTCCCTCTCTCACTCACATGTTGTCTCCCTCTCTCACTCACATTATGTCTCCCTCTCTCACTCACATATTGTCTCCCTCTCTCACTCACATATTGTCTCCCTCTCTCACTCACATGTTGTCTCCCTCTCACTCACATCTTGTCTCCCTCTCTCACTCAATTGTTGTCTCCCTCTCTCACTCACATGTCTCCCTCTCTCACTCACATTTTGTCTCCCTCTCTCACTCAATTGTTGTCTTCCTCTCTCACTCACATATCGTCTCCCTCTCTCACTCACATGATGTCTCCCTCTCTCACTCACATGTTGTCTCCCTCTCTCACTCAATTGTTGTCTCCCGCTCTCACTAACATCTTGTCTCCCTCTCTCACTCCCATGTTGTCGCCCTCGCTCACTAACATGTTGTCTCCCTCTCTCACTCACATCTTGTCTCCCTCTCTCACTCACATTTTGTCTCCCTCTCTCACTCACATGTTGTCTCCCTCTCTCACTCACATGTTGTCTCCCTCTCTCACTCACATGTTGTCTGACTCTCTCACTCACATGTTGTCTCCCTCTCTCACTCAAATGTTGTCTCCCTCTCTCACTCAAATGTTGTCTTCCTCTCTCACTCAAATGTTGTCTCCCTCTCTCACTCACATGTTGTCTCCCTCTCTCACTCACATGTTGTCTCCCTCTCTCACTCATATTTAGTCTCCCTCTCTCACTCACATTTAGTCTGCCTCTCTCACTCACATTTAGTTTCCCTCTCACTCACATGTTGTCTCCATCTTTCACTGACATGTTGTCTCCATCTCTCACTCACATTTAGTTGCCCTCACTCACTCAAATGTTGTCTCCCTCTCTCACTCAAATGTTGTCTTCCTCTCTCACTCAAATGTTGTCTCCCTCTCTCACTCACATGTTGTCTCCCTCTCTCACTCACATGTTGTCTCCCTCTCTCACTCATATTTAGTCTCCCTCTCTCACTCACATTTAGTCTGCCTCTCTCACTCACATTTAGTTTCCCTCTCTCACTCACATCTTGTCTCCCTCTCTCACTCACATCTTGTCTTGCCTCTCTACAGATGGATGGAGGGGAAAGTGTCAGGTCAGGGAGGAGTGAGAGGTCGGAGCGGTCACATCGTAGCCATGGAAGCAATCACCATGGAAACGGAGGATATCATCGCCAGTATGCCAGACCACAGGTGAGTGTGTAGCACTTACGTCACTTACTACTACTACTACTACTACTACTACTACTACTACTACTACTACTACTACTACTACTACTACTAACAACACTAATATGACTTACCACTACTATTCGTTACTATCTTCTTCTCAGCACCTCCACCCCATCCTCCTTGCTCCTCTACTTTACTACTGGCACCTGGCCATCTTGACAGATGACTACTGACACCTGGCCATCTTGACAGATGACTGCTGGCACCTGGCCATCTTGACAGATGACTACTGGCACCTGGCCATCTTGACAGATGACTACTGGCACCTGGCCATCTTGACAGATGACCACTGGCACCTGGCCATCTTGACAGATGACTACTGGCACCTGGCTGTCTTGACAGATGACTACTGGCACCTGGCTGTCTTGAGAGATGACTACTGGCACCTGGCCATCTTGACAGATGACTACTGGCACCTGGCTGTCTTGAGAGATGACTACTGGCACCTGGCCATCTTGACAGATGACTACTGGCACCTGGCTGTCTTGAGAGATGACTACTGGCACCTGGCCGTCTTGACAGATGACTACTGGCACCTGGCTGTCTTGACAGATGACTACTGGCACCTGGCTGTCTTGACAGATGACTACTGGCACCTGGCTGTCTTGAGAGATGACTACTGGCACCTGGCCGTCTTGACAGATGACTACTGGCACCTGGCTGTCTTGACAGATGACTACTGGCACCTGGCCGTCTTGACAGATGATAGCTTGTTACATTGTGCTTCAATTGCTGAATTGTAGAAGTCATGTGTTGCCCATGTAGCATGATCCCTCTCTCGGCCTGCCTAGTTTACTCCAGAAGTAAGGTAACACCAATACATCTGGAACAAGACAAGTTACAGAAGCAATGATCTACCTGTCTTGCCTGTCGGAGCTTCGATTCTAGGCCAGTTGCCAACCAAGACTTAGGTCTGCACTGCCATGACATTCAGTCTTAGGTTGCATTTCCTCGCACCAAGATAAGGCTTGTACCCTCCCAAGCGCTCCTCTGTCCGAAGCTGTTGGCACAATGTGGGGTGTCGGGTTTGATGAGCACCACCCAACAAGCAGGTAGTTTAGTCTACATGATACGGTAGCCCAGTCATATCTGACTAAGACCTGCCACATTTATCAACTATTGGCCTTCAGAAACCCAATACATGTCTCTTAGTTCCTCAGAGATTGATATCTTTTATCAACCTCATGTTCATCTCTGCTTTTGAGTTTCCCCATGCTTGTAGTAACAGCTAGTCTTCAGTTCTGTTCTGATAATATGTCTGATCCATCTCATTTGGACTCAGAACATGTAGTCCAGCAGGTTATGAAGTCTTGCCATGTTGTCTGGTTGTGAACCTTACCTCTTGTTCTTGTCATTTTCACAGTCTGTTCTCAAGCACCTCACGCCAGAATTTCATACTTTGCAGAATGTCCCTCTCATCACGACCTGCCTACAAGTTTCTCATTCTATTGATATTTCTCTGGCTTCATGCACCCTCACGCCCAAGGTTTCTGCAATGTCCTTGTTCTTGCTGGTTGGTCTCTGTCTCTTCTTTAACTATGCCTTTCATAACTATTCTGCTCATACCACTATGACATTTAACATGACCAGAGTATTTCAGCTTCTGATGCTGGTTGTGAGTGAGTCTGCTTTGATGCTCACATCTGGTGGAAAGTCACTATTTTTCGTCTTCTTGGTCCATGGTATTCTAAGAGCTTTTGTATATCATTTAACTTCAGTTCAACCCTGACCTGGTCAGTTGAACTATAATGTGGACTTCTTGTCCTGACTTGGAGATGTAAATTACAAGTACCTCAGAAGTTGGAGTGGGTTCACCAGATGGCAACGGACACTGGTAATAGGGAAAGCTAATCTACACGCAAACAATCAGGCCAGTGCACTAGAAGTGCGAGCAAAGGCAAACAAAAAACAATTTGACTTCAAAAGTGATTGTGAAATTGAAAGTCAGGTGTTAGTCAGATATGATTGAGGTACCGTATGACAGTAGACGATACTAAATACTTTCTGTTAGCGCCGAATGTTGGGGCTTAGTCAGATATGACTGAGCTACCGTATAACAGATGACGGTACTACCTGCTTTCTGTTAGCACCAAATGTTGGGCAGCGCTCACTAAACCTGACACCTCACATTGTGCCCCAACGAGTTTGGGCATAGGAGCAAAATTGGGAGGGTACAAGCCTTACCCTAGTGCGGAGAAATGCAAGATAAAATGTCATGGCAGGAGAGACCTGGCCCTAAGCCCTGGTTGGCAACTGGTCTAGGATGGAAGCTCCAACAGGTGGACAGGATAGTAAGAGCATTGCTTTGTTGATCCAGCAGCTTCTGCAGCTTGTCTTGTTCCAGATGTGTTGGTGTTATCTTTCCTCTAGCGTAAACTAGGCTGGCTGAGAGAGGGATGATGCTGTAAGGGCAACACATGGCCCAGGCTTTGTGCTATGGAGAGGTATGACACCATTTTACAAACAATCATCTATCAAGACGACAAGGTGCCAGTTGATTGCGAAATGGCCCATGACCCATATTGGGATGTTGCCACAGAAAAGCTGCATGTTCTCAAACAATGTTACTGTAACTTGTTTGCTGGTGTTGTGCCAGGGTTTCTTCATGCTGTTTAAACTCTGCCTTGCCGTGACCAGACTGTGTCTGACTTCTTGTGAACAGTGCCCATTGTTGGTGAGAAGACAGAAATACCACAATGTGATATACCAGTAAATGGGAATATTCTTCAACAAGTGAGTACAACTATCTTGAAACAGTCATAACGTCCCATGGCAGGTGTATGGAAGAGATTAGAACAAGAATCCTTAGAGCAAAGGTAGCCTTTTGTAAGATGGAAAACAAACTAACTAATAAAAAGATGTCATTTGCAATGAAAACAAGAGTATTGAAGTGCTACATAGATCCTGTACTTTTGTATTGATGTGAAACGTGGACAATGAGCAGACAAGCTGAAAAACATCAAATGGCAGTGGAAATGTGGTTTCTGAGGAAAATACAAAGAATACCATGGACAGACAGAAAAACCAATGAGCAAGTCCTACAAGAAGCAAATAAAAACCGTAAACTGATTGGAGAAATTAGATGCAGTCCGTCAACATTTTTGGGTATGTTATGAGAAGACATAAACTAGAGAACTTGGTGACAACTGGCAATATTGAGGGGGAAAGAAAAAGGGGAAGGCAGGGAAGTGAATATCTGGATGGCTTGACCACACGGCATGGTTGAGACAAGAACACAGAGCTGATGCACGGCTCTGGTGATCGTGTTAGATTATGAAACATGACCTCCCATGCTTATCAGCATGGCACATGATGATGATGATGATTGTTGATTATGGTGCCAAAATATTCAAAATGTGTGGCATTTTAAATGGTATCATTGTTTATCATATGATGTTTTATAGATTATGTTATTTTTAACCATTTTTGTGGGGTCACTATACACATAGATACTACTAATGCATGAGCCACAAAAGCAGAAAGACAGTTAAATAGATTCACCGAAACAACACAAGACTACTAAACAGATGAGTCAAGGGAACAATGGGCAAAACTCTTCAGTGAAATACCTTAAATGAAAGCCAATGACAATATCAATAGGCTTAGCAGATAAAAACCAGAGTTTAATTTTCCAGTTTGGACAGGGCATGATAGAGTTAATAACCACATACTTTGCAGCATAGAAGGGGATTGAAAAATTAGTTAAGACAGTTTAGTTTTACAAATGTCCAAGTTAGATTTAGTGTGTCTATACATGTCCATGTGCTCTTAATTGCAGAGTAAATGTTTGTTATCTGTAGGCACCCTCACGACCTGGAAGCAACAGAGCCGTGTCCAGAGGTCAAGGCCATGACTATGAAAGAGAAGATCGATCTGTCACTATTAAGACACCAGGGCAAGATGCAGACTTGGAGAGAGGAGGGGAAGAGGAGAGAATAGAAGTACAGGTAACACTGGCTAATCTAAATCTGTGGTCACCACATTCTGTACCATGAGGTTGTTACAAGGGGAGTTGCCATGGGGGAGAGGTTATTGTGGGCACTTCAGGCTCCGATGGTACCCGGTTCAATCCCTGCATAGGGTTGGACATTTGTCCAAGAAGCATTGGCATCTAATGATGTCACACTCCCCCCTGATCTCTTGGGTAGTGAGATCGGACACTTAGCCTTTTCAGACTGTGAAAATTATGCATGTTAAAAATGTCATGGCAGCTGGAAATCGCAAACAGTAGTAAACAAAACAAAACCCCACTGGCACATAGAGTCTGTTATCTTGGATGGAATCTGTCCAGAGGCACATAAAAAACTTTACGCCAGTGTGTGCCGAAGTCTGTCACATTGACCTCTCAGATGCATAACTAGGGTGTGACAGACTTCCTTCGGGAGAAGAGGAAGATGGTTACAACTGTCCCTAAAGATTTAAAGACAGTCAAGATGAAATTTTTAAAATCAAAAGTGATTTTTACCTCACTCTTTCATAATTTAGAGACAATATTCTCAACATTCTTCTCTGTCCACGTGACTACATTAAGGCATAAGAACAGGATAAGAAGAATGATAAGATGAAAGAAATGAAAACAATGAAGAGAAAATGAAAATTTGAAAATTTTTGCTGTTTATCTCAGAATCCCAGGCTGTGATACTCAGAACTCCTTGTCATCTGGCGCAGACATTCATATATCTCAGCAGAACTCAGGCCCTGGTGTTCTGAATCAATTCTACTGATGACATCCCTCCAGGTCACCGTCTGGTCCATCCAGCATCATGCCTGTGTCTGCCCCTTGCCTCTACTGCCACTAATCTGTCCAGCTGTGATGTTTTCTAGTGCTTTGCTTCTCATGACATGACCAAAGAGCACCAGAAAGTGAACTTCAGATCCTGGCAATAACATCACCATTGCTGCTTTGTGTGTTTTTGTAATAAACATGCTTCATTAGATAGTTATCCTTTACAGGAGGTCACACTCAACCCCAACATTGTTTGGCTGTTTATGATCTCTTAGCAAGTTTATGTTCAGTAGTTTGCTGTTGCTTTCTGCATGACCGGCATCCATACCATTTTCATTTTTTTAAAAACACACACAAGGCGGTCTGCTCCCAAATCGCCTGCAGCTGTGTTTAGAACGCAGTATGCAGGATTACAAACTGTGTCAATAACCCCTTCGCCACGGAGTCTGCTTAATTAGATAAGCCTACCTGAAATGTAGTGATAATGGTACTGTTGTAGAACATTGAATGACCAATGACTTTGGTCATTTGATGTATGTCTTACATTTGCCTCAGCTTTCTCAGTGGGTATGCTCAGGAAGATTGAGATGGGCTTGGCTTGAAGACAGTGGATCTTGAGGAGGTCTAGGTTGACCAAAAAAACCAGTTTCATTTGTGTGCCATGTCATATGGGTGTGGATATGCAGCTTAACCAGACACCCAGAACATTAAGCCAACAGGGGTGAAGCCAAATAAATGAGCTATACAAGGGGGTTGAAGATTAGACTGCCATATGTTTAGTTTAGTTTGGTCGACGGATCATCATCACAGTACACAGGTTTAACCCATAAATGCTCCGTTCTACTCCTAACTCAAGTCTGAGTCCAGAGAATCTCAGCTCAGTGCACGAACTCTGTAGCACCGGCGAGTATCCTGAAATACTTTGGGTAGATTTTTAACTCGAAATTTTGCCCTGGCAGCGCCGTTAGGTTACTCTTTTTCAATCTACAACTGCCAAGGAGTTTTTACGTGTGCAACAATACACACAGGCGTCTGATCTCACTACCCAGAGACCAGGGGAAATTTTGTTACTAGACGTCCATGTGAAAAAATCCTGGCCCTCACCGGGGCTTGATCCCGGGACCTCCAGCACTTGAGGCGGACACCATACCTCGAGACCAGTCAGCCCTCCCAGACTGCCAGAACATTAAGCCAACAGGGGTGAAGCCAAATAAGTGAGCTATACAGAAAGCCAAAGAAGAATAGTCAACCAACACTGAACTGATGCCGTTGACCGCTACATGCTGAGGGAGATAATGAGGGGATCTGAGCAGTTATGGACTGAATTGTTCTTTGTACAGTGAAGATACCCTGAGCATGAACTAACTTGATTACTTCTCACAGGTCATAGCACAGGATGACAACTGGGGGGACAACACCACAGCCATCACAGGCAACACCAGCGAGACCGGCTTTTCCACTGAGGACCTGACCAAGTTTGCCGTCAAGGACACTGATAGACAGGTATTTGTATGGTGTATCACTGTAACATCTGACAGAAGATGCCTGGTAGAGATTACAACTGTAACATCTGACAGAAGATGCCTTGTAGAGATTAGAACCCCACTGTGCCATCAAGGACACTGACAGATAGGTATTTGCATGGTGTATCACTGTAACATCTGACAGACGATGCCTTGTAGAGATTACAACTGTAACATCTGACAGAAGATGCCTTGTAGAGATTACAACTGTAACATCTGACAGAAGATGCCTTGTAGAGATTACAACTGTAACATCTGACAGAAGATGCCTTGTAGAGATTACAACTGTAACATCTGACAGAAGATGCCTTGTAGAGATTACAACTGTAACATCTGACAGAAGATGCCTTGTAGAGATTAGAACTGTAACATCTGACAGAAGATGCCTTGTAGAGATTAGAACTGTAACATCTGACAGAAGATGCCTTGTAGAGATTACAACTGTAACATCTGACAGAAGATGCCTTGGAGAGATTAGAACCCCAGTTTGCCATCAGGGACACTGATAGACAGGTATTTGCATGGTGTATCACTGTAACAACTGACAGAAGATGCCTTGTAGAGATTAGAACAAGAACTGCCATGGCAAAGGTGGCCTTGTGCAAGATATGAAACCAGTCATTGCAGGGACAAGGAGGTCGGCATGGCTGAATGGGTAAGAGCATTCGCTCTTAAATTTCTGGTGTGTCAATGGCGAGGTAGTGAGTTCAACCCCTACACCGGTCAGTTGAGCTATAATGTTGACTTCTCATCCTTGACCCGAGGATGTAAAATTACAAGTACCTCTGAAGTCAGAGTAGGTTCTTCTGATGGCGAGTGACACTGGTAATAGGAAAAGCTAATCCACAAGCAAAAATCAGTCCAGTGCACCAGAAGTAACAGCACGTGTGTGGACTATGCTTGAGTTCAAATTGAGTGGATGCAACTAAAACAAAGTTGATTCTACCTTGTAATCAGATTGAATAAAACTAGAATTAAGCCATCTCTGTTATCAGTTTTATAAAGTTCTTTCAACATGAATCTCTTTCACACCAGGTCGGGGTGAACTGTGCCAGGCATGTTGGCACTGCCTTGACCATTGGCCTGAGCGTCATAGCCTTCTTGTCACCAATAGCAATGCTGCTGCTGCCTAAGCTGGACGTTGTAAAGTTCCGGGAAGGCATCGAAGGTGCCAGCGAGTGCCGGCCCGAATGCGAGGGTCTGTTGATCAGCTTTGCCTTCAAGCTGCTTGTGCTGCTCGTTGGGGCTTTGGCGCTCTTTTTTAGAAAGGTATTTTGTTGGTTTTTGTTTTAAGGATGTGTTGGTGATTGTCAGGGAGTTTGTTGATTTTTAATGGTATGATTTTCAGTGATTTTGTTGATTTTTAATGGTCCGGTTGTCAGGGAGTTTGGTGGGTTTTGTTTTAATGGTGTGTTAATGATTGTCAGGGGGATTGTTTGTTTTTTATATCTTAGTGATTGTCAGGGACTTTGTGGGATTTTAAGAATGTGTTAGTGATTGTTAGGGTTTTTGTTGGAATTTGTATGTGTTAGTGATTGTCAGGGACTTTGTTGGTTTTTTTATGTTTAAGTGATTGTCAGGGATATTGGTTTTATAAATGTATTAGTGATTGTCAGGTTTTTTAATGTGTTAATGATTGTCATGGATTTTGTATGTTATTAGTGGTATGATTTTCAGGGACGTTGTTGGTTTTTTTTAATGACGTGGTTGTCAGAGATTTTGTGTGGTTTTAATTATGTCTTAGTGATTGAAAGGAATTTTGTTGGTATTTTTAATCATGTGATTGTCAGGGATGTTGTGGGGTTGTGGATCTGCAAAGGGATTCCCTTGACTTTAGTGGTTGGATTTTGTCTGGCATGTTGTAGATCACATGATGTTGATGATATTATCCCTTTAGCTGTGAGCTGATAGCTCTTGATTGTCTGTTGTCTGTCTGCCTGAAGCACAGGTCTGTTGTCTATCTGACTGAAGCGCAGGTCTGTTGTCTATCTGACTGAAGTGCAGGTCTGTTGTCTGTCTTACTGAAGTGCGGGACTTTTGTCTGTTTTCTGTCTGACTGAAGTACAGGTCTGTTGTCTGTCTGACTGAAGCTCAGGTCTGTTGTCAGTCTGACTGAAGCACAAGGTCTTTTGTCTATTGTCTGGATGACTGAAGTTGCAGGTCTGTTATCTGATTGACTGAAGCACAGGTCTGTTGTCTGTCTAGTTGAAGCACAGGTATTTTGTCTGTTGCCTGTCTGAGTGAAGTGCAGGTCTGTTGTCTGTCTGACTGAAGCAGAGGTATGTTGTCTGTCTGACTGAAGCACATGTCTGTTGTCTGCCTGACTGAAGCACAGGTCTGTTGTCTGTCTGACTGAAGTGCAGGTCTGTTGTCTGTTGCCTGTCTGACTGAAGCAGAGGTATGTTGTCTGTATGAGTGAAGCACAGGTCTGTTGTCTGCCTGACTGAAGCACAGGTCTGTTGTCTGTCTGACTGAAGTGCAGGTCTGTTGTCTGTTTGACTGAAGTGCAGGTATTTTGTCTGTTGTCTGTCTGACTGAAGCACAGGTCTGTTGTCTGTCTGACTGAAGTGCAGGTCTGTTGTCTGTCTGACTGAAGCAGAGGTATGTTGTCTGTATGAGTGAAGCACAGGTCTGTTGTCTGTCTGACTGAAGCACAGGTCTGTTGTCTGTCTGACTGAAGTGCAGGTCTGTTGTCTGTTTGACTGAAGTGCAGGTATTTTGTCTGTTGTCTGTCTGACTGAAGTGCAGGTCTTTTGTCTGTTGCCTGTCTGACAGGATGTTGATAAATGGCAGAAGAAGAAGCAGAACTATTTAATTGAGATGTTGGTGAGATACTTTTGGGCAATGTATAACAGTGTTTTTATTTTCTGTCCACACCAGCCACGAGCGACTATGCCCAGAGTGTTTGTATTCCGAGCCATTGTGTTGTTTCTGGTGTTTGTTCTCACATTTGCCTTCTGGCTGTTCTACGGGGTTCGAGTCTTCAAGGAGCAACAGGGCACTTATGAGGTATGGAAGTAGATGTATAAATTGTGTGAAATATTGTTGTGGGTTTTGCATTTTATTTTTGTTTTTTTCTTTCTTCTTTTTCCCTTTTATGTCCTTCCTGAGAAATTGTGAGTATAGATGAGAGATGGTTGGGTGTATTGCATTTTTACTCTGTTAATGTGAGATATGTATTTTCATATGTGAAATAGTATTGGAGTGGGTGAGAGAGAATGATGGGGAAGAAGAGAGAGAGAGAGCAATGAAGTGGATGAGCCAGAGTGAAAAAGAGAATGAGCAAGGAAGAGGGAGAGAGGTGAAACAGATTAGAGAGCATGGGAGTTGATGAGGGAAAGATAAAGATAGCACATAATGGAGGGAATGAGAGAGAAAATGAAAGAGTACAATAAATAAGGGGGAAGTGAAAAGAATAAAGTGTATGAGGAAGAGATTGACAGAGAGAATAAGAAAGATGAGGGAGAGAAGGAGTTAAAAAGAGAATAATAAATAGACAGCAAAAGAAGGGAAAGAAAGCATGGGAGTGGGTGAGGGAGTGATTGAATGAGAGAGAATAAAGGAGTGTATGTGGGAGGGAGTTATTGAAAGAGAGAAAAAATAACAGAAGAGAAGAGTTCCAAGGAGTTGGTATGGGAGCAGATGAACAGGAGAGAGAGGAAGTGAGAAAGAGAACAATAAATGTATAACTTTAGTCGTTAGTCGTGGTTCCAACTTCATGGCAAAGGGTCATCCCATAATGCTCCATTTCCTGTGCCAGTGAATACCACACAAAATGCTCCTCATTGTCCCATGTGAAAAATGGAACAGCCAGCAGTCCTGACAAACCAAAGCACACACAAGCATACATGCATTATATCCGCTGCCAGAATGCGAACACAACAGACGCCACTAAAATTTTAGTTCATCATCAATGCTAGCGGCAGTCACAAGAAAACCAGCCGTTGCACACACATTACTGCATAAGGTAAAACTAGCAACATATATATATATATATATATATATATATATATATATAGATATATATATATATATATATATATATATATATATATATATATATATGTGTGTGTGTGTGTTTTTTCCTCCCCTCCACACAATCCTCATATTTCTTGTTTGCTTTCTCTACTCCCTTCACACAATCCTCATATTTCTTGTTTGCTTTCTTTACTCCCCTTCACACAATCCTAGAATTTTATTGCTTTTCCACCCTACTCCCAGGCACACAAGCCTCACATTTTGTGGTTTTTCTGCTCCACTACAGGGCATTGTAACCTTTGCCTTATCTCTAGTGGACAGCCTGCTGTTTGTCCACTACGTGGCCATCATTCTGCTGGAAATCAGGCAGCTGCAGCCTCAGTTTGCCATCAAGGTTGTGAGGTCACCGGATGGGGAGGCCAAGGTGTACAGCGTTGGACTTCTCAGCATTCAGAGGGCAGCTGTGCACATATTGGAGCAGTACTATACAGATTTTGAAGTCAGGTTTTCTTCTTTCCTGCTGCCTATTGTGTCTCTTGTTTCTTGTTCATTTTATCCTTGTGATTGTGACTCTTATTCTTGCTTGTTGCCAATTGTAACATATGATACGTAGAACCAGTTGTAACATATGATATGTAGACCAGTTGTAACATATGTAGAGCCAGTTCTAACATATGGTAGGTAGAACCAATTGTCACATATTCTATGTAGAACCAGTTGTAACATATGGTAGGTAGAACCAATTGTCACATATTATATGTTGAACTTGTAACATATGGTACATAGAACCAGTTGTAACATATGGAACATAGAACCAGTTGTCACATATTCAATGTAGAACCTGTTGTAACATATGGTAGGTAGAACCAATTGTCACATATTCTATGTAGAACCTGTTGTAACATATTCTGTGTAGAACCAGTTGTAACATATGGTACATAGAACCAGTTGTAACATATGTTAGGTAGAACCAATTGTCACATATATATATATATGTAGAACCTGTTGTAACATATGGTAGGTTGAACCAGTTGTAACATATGGTAGGTAGAACCAGTTGTAACATATGATAGGTAGAACCAGTTGTCACATACTCTGTGTAGAACCTGTTGTAACATATGGTAGGTAGAACCAATTGTCACATATTCTATGTAGAACCAGATGTAACATATGGTATTTAGAACCAGTTGTCACATATTCTATGTAGAACCTGTTGTAACATATGGTAGGTTGAACCAGTTGTAACGTATGGTAGGTAGAACCAGTTGTAACATATGATAGGTAGAACCAATTGTCA
Source organism: Cepaea nemoralis (assembly GCA_014155875.1). Lineage (NCBI taxonomy): Eukaryota > Metazoa > Mollusca > Gastropoda > Stylommatophora > Helicidae > Cepaea > Cepaea nemoralis. The sequence goes on along the minus strand of JACEFZ010004782.1, from coordinate 113,955 downwards.
CATATTCTATGTAGAACCAGTTGTGACTTATGGTAGATAGAACCAGGTGTCACATATTCCATGTAGAACCATTTGTAACATATGGTAGGTAGAACCAGTTGTCACATATTCTATATAGAACCAGTTGTAACATATGGAGCTTAGAACCAGTTGTCACATATTCTATGTAGAACCAGTTGTAACAAATGGTAGATTGAACCAGTTGTAACATATGGTACATAGAACCAGTTGTAACAAACGGTATGTAGAACCAATAGTAACATATGATAGGTAGAACCAGTTGTAACATATGGTATATAGAACCAGTTGTAACATATGGTATGTAGAACTAGTTGTAACATATGATGGTGTGTAGAACCAGTTGTAACAAATAGTATGTAGAACCAGTTATAACAAATAGTACATAAAACTCAGTTGTAACATATGGTACATGGAACCAATTGTAACATAATGTGCATAGAACCAGTTATAACAAATAGTATGTAGAACCAGTTGTAATATGTGGTGCATAGAACCAGTTGTAACATATGGTATGTAGAACCAGTTGTAACATATGGTAGGTAGAACCAATTGTCACATATTCTATGTAGAACCAGTTGTAACATATGGTAGGTAGAACCAATTGTCACATATTCTATGTAGAACCAGTTGTAACATATGGTAGATAGAACCAGTTGTCACATATGTTATGTAGAACCAGTTGTAACATATGGTATGTAGAACCAGCTGTAACATATGGTAGGTAGAACCAGTTATAACAAATAGTGCATAGAGCCAGGTTTAACATATGGTAAGTAGAACCAGTTATAACAAATAGTTTGTAGAACCAGTTGTAACATACGGCTGTTATTCCTGGACAGTTAGTTAGTTAGTTAGTTAGTCGACAGATCATCCTCGTTGCACATCGAACCATTCAGTCCATAAGTGCTCGGATCCCCTCCTCAGCAAATCCCGCAGCGTGTAGCGGCTAACGACGCCAGTTCTGTGTTGGTTTATCAATCTTCTTTGGCTTCCTGCGTAGTGTTCTTGTTTGGCCACCCCTCTTTTAATTTGCTGCTCCCGCAGTCTGGCCATTGTTGTAGATTCACAGTCATCACTTGGTTCTCGCAAAAGTCTCACTTCTCGTAGAGCATTCAGAATGTCAGCCTGGTCCATGGCGCGTCCGCCCTCCACAGTAGCCTCACCTGCGAGCTTGTCAGCCCGCTCATTTCCTTGTACTCCCGCATGACCTGGCACGAAGATGAAACTAATCTTTGCCAGCCGAGACCGCTTCAGAGGCAGCAACCACTCTCTTCGGATCGACCCCTCCTCTATCCTCTTGATCATGTTCATTGAGTCGCTAAGGAAACAAGCCCTAGTGAATGTCTGTGTCTTGAGCCATGTTATTGCTTTACTTACTGCCATGACTTCCATGGTCAGGCTACTTGTGGTTTCAGTGAAAGCACCAGAGTCCTCCTTCACAATTCTCCCTCCGGCCCGAGCTGTAAAGGCCCATGAGCTTCTCACATGTCGGACGACCGACCCATCTGTGTAGATGACCGCGTCACCGTCTAGCGAATTCTCGAAAATCAACGCTTGTACTTCAGCCTCAACAGCAGCCGGATTTTCTTGTCTGCATTTTCTATCTAGTTGGATGCAAACTGAAAAGGATGTGCAGAAGTCTGTTGGCACTTGCACCCACTCCTCGCCAGGTTCTAAGTCCTCAAGTGAACACACCTGTTGAAGAATGTCTTCGGCTTGACCCATCCACGACCGTCCTCTTTTTAACCTGCTGCCCTTCACCTTCCTAATTTCGCTATGCAGTGGATGTTGTGTGTTTGCGTTAATTTTGAGGTAGGCGCGTGCCCTGCAAACTTGTATTCTCTCTTCAATGGTTGGAAAATCAAGAAGGTAGCGCATCGCCCTGCATGCTGTATCTCTTGTACATCCAAGAATAATGCGCATTGCTTCATTCTGTATCCTTTCCATCCTTTCTATCTGCGTATGGCTGAGAGTCAGGATTGCCATTGCATACTCCAAAACAGACATGACCAGCCCCTCGTACAGAAGACATAGATGGCGCTGCTCACAGTTTGCTGCCGCCATCACCCGCATCGCTGCCAAACCCCGCTTGGCCTTTGTTATCACCTGGTCTATGTGCACATTATAAGCAAGGCTTCGATCGAACCGTATTCCCAGGTAATTCATTGCCTGCGTTCTTTCCACCGTCTCTGAACACAGCATTACAGTTGGTGTTGGATTGTTGACAATATGATTATTCAACGAGAACCAAGTCACTGTTGCCTTTGTTGGGTTGACCATTGCCCCAGCTTCATCACACCAAGTACTTATGCGATTGAGTTCGTTTTGTAGTTCCACAGCAACCTCCTCTCTATCCTTACCCTGACGATACACTAAAACATCATCGGCATACGACAATGTCCTGCCAGGTCCAGTGATCTGCTCACTCTTGATTCTCACTGTGTAGGCGTTGAACAGTACCGGAGATAATGGCGATCCCTGTGGTAGGCCAGGATATATTGTTGTTGGTTCCGAAGTCCAACTGCCACATCTAAAAACTACTTTCCGTTGGTAGAGGGCTGCAGCGATCCAACTAAGGAGGAATGGACTTACGTTTAGTTCAAGAAGCTGAAACATTAAAAAATCCAGTGGTACTCTGTTGTATGCGTCCTCAAGATCAATCGCTGCAGCAACGGTTTCAGTGCCTGCGTGGAAACCTTCATAGACATCCTGGGCAAAGACTGCTGCATTGGTCCAGGTTTCTCTTTTTGGACGGTACCCACCCAGGGTAGGTGGGAAAACACCTTGCCTCTCTAGTTGGCTTGATATTTTCCTGGCAATTACCTTCTCCAGCAGCTTGCCTATTGTATTCTGCATGGTTATAATTCGATATCCCTGAATTTTTTTGTGGTCTTTGTCAGGCTTCGGCAAGGGAATCAGATAGCTGTGTAACCATTCCTCCTTGATGCTAGCACTCCCTATACTGTTGTTGTACATGTCTGCTAATTTCTCTAGCTCATTGTCGGTACACCTATTTATGTCGTCGTATCTTATGCCATCAGGACCTGGAGCACTGTTTTTTGATCGTCGAAGCACAGCCCTGATTTCTTTCACTGTCACTGTGTCTTCCTCCGAAGTGTTCTGGGCCTTGCATCTGTCTGAGGTGACCTCCTTGGCCAGATTTCGGCCTCCCATGTCTGTCTGGTTGCCCTGCTCAAGGTAGCGTTCAAAGAGGGCTTTGCCCTTGTCCTCGTCCGTCCTCTGCCAGATGAGGTCAGCACCTTGGAAGTCTGAAATGCTCTTATTCTTGACTACACCACTCATGCTTTTATGTAGTCGCCAGAACAATTTCAGTGACTTGTCTGTGCTTACTCTTTGACACACCTCTGCCCATTTTTCGCTTTTAACCACCTTGACCAGTTTTTTGAAATAGCTTACTTTTGTGTGCATCTCTCTTTCTAAGTGCAAGCAGGGACTAGGATGACCAGCTCTGTTCTTCTTGGCATTTTGCCATCTCCTTACAGCACTACGCTTATCCACCCAAGCCTTCTCCACCTCGAAACTCCACCACGGTGGCTGCTCCCAGCTTTTTTTCCTGCCCTGAAACGTTCTGCGCTTGTCACGTCTTATTTTACTCACCACATCTTGCCCTGTACTGTCATACTGGAACGTCTTTACCTTTAGCTTGTGCTGCCTGGTTCTGCCTTTCTCCACCAATATGCTGCACGGGTGGTGGTCGCTGCCATGGTGTCCTAGGACACCCCATCTACACACTGTAGTGAGTGAAGGTGAAACTAGCGCCAGATCAATAGCACTGTCCTCATCGCCTGGACGGCTTGCTGTCCTGGTGACACAGCCACTGTTAATACAAACCAGGTCGATGGTTTCCAGTGCAGTCTCGAGCTCCTCCCCTTGTGTATTGGAGGAAGTGTTTCCCCATGCTCTGCCCTTAGCGTTGAAGTCACCACAGAAAATAACATTTCTCTCTTGGCCCAATATGCCACTTAAGCACTGCCACTTCTGGGCGTCCATACTCGCATTGCGGGCATAAACATTAACCAACACGAATGGTATACTGGAATGAACTCTCAACGCCTGTATTTGTATATCGTCACTGTCCCAACTGGACATGTCTAGCTCTGACGCCACCATGCTGTCGCGAACGAGAATCGCCGTTCCCAGATGTCGTCTGTTGTAGAAACATTTGAAGCCGGCAATTCGGAGTAGCTGATCGCCCAGTCTCGTCTCCTGGAGTGCTACAATGTCGTTCCTGTAAACTAGGGTTTCTAAAATAGAGCCCCGTTGTTTTACGCTGGCACAGTTCCAATATAGAATACGGATGTTCCTGAGTCCTAGACGGTGACACTTGAGTCTAAAACGCCTCAAACCTCCGCGCTTACCTTGTTTCTTTTTCCCTGCGCGGCTACCACGCCGCTTCGGTATGTTGACTGCTGGCCCATCGGAAAACACACGTTGTTCCGCCATGTTGAAAAAACGTAAACACAGACTGATTTGAACCACACACGCTGCTGAAAATTCACTCAAGGATGGCTTCGCTCGATGCACGAACTCCGTAGCACCCGCGCAGATCTTGAGTAGAAACTCCTGGTTTTACATCCTGGCACACCAATTACACGCCAGAGATGAATAAATCCATCCCCGTCGCGAAAAAGTTAACGAACACAAAACAACACGACCGTCCGTCGCCATCTTGAAACCGGAAGTCGAATCGGACAGTTAGTAAACAAGCAGAAAAACCCCTAGAAGATTTGGAGATTAAAATTTCCATGGACAGCCAGAATAAATAATCTAAACGTTTTGAGGGAGGATATGACACACAGACAACGTCATGAACATCAGAAAGAGACAGTGATCATTTTTGGGCTAGTTTATGAGAAGACAAAAACTAGAACATATTTGTGACAGATTTGTGGAAAGAGAAATAGAAGAAGACAGCAAGAGGACATTCTTGACAGTCTTATGTTATAGTGCAAGAGGGTGTCAGCGTGCGAACTGATACATGCTATTGGTGATCACAAGATGTGGAGGAACATGACTGCCCATGCCAGGTGGAAAGGCATTTGATGATGATGATGATGATGATTCATAAATATCTAATGTCCATGTATTAGCAGGGCCAACTAGGAAAACAGAATAGTAACACCGACCTACCAAGCATATCACGAGGGGCATGAGATTTTGCATATTTATGGTTTGTCCTTCAGTGATCATGCTCTGTGTCCATTGTCTCTTAAGTGCAGCAGCATTTTTTCTTGTGGTAATCTTAATATATAAGCTGGCTCCATGGCAAATGCAGTTTTAATCCTGTATACCCACATTCAAAACACAACTGCGTCAATTTGGTAGCAGACCACCTTGCATTGGTTTTTTACAAAATGGTATGGGTGCCGATTGTTCAGAAAGCAAGGCAAACTACTGAATGTAAACTTGTCAAAAGATCACAATAGCAAAAAATGCTGGTGTTGACTGCAACCTCCTGTAAAGGATATGCAACAAACTAAGCTGATCTTAATATATGGCAAAGTAGCTGACTTGCTGTTGTTTTCCATGTAGTCTAATAACACAGGTTCCTGTTAGTAGCATACTAGATAGAAAGTTCATGACTGGAGCTCACAGGGTGAAAAAAAAGCTCCTAAAAGTCGAGAGAATTAACTTTATTGCGCTCGGTCTCTTTTGGCAGGGCGCCCTGCCGAAAGTCCCCCACAATGCATGAACTCCGTAGCTTCAGTGACGACCCCCAGGAGTCTCTGAGAAAAATGCACTTGTAAACCGAAAGATGTAGCCTGGAATCAAACCTACAACCTTCACAGAGCGTGAGGTAGACAGCTTGACCACTAAAGACTACGGAAACTCCCTCATAGGGTGAAAAGACATAGAGAAATATTAAAAACACTGGAGAAGAACATTGGCAGGGCATGGAGGGGGATGCAGGAGATAGCAAAGGATAGGGCAGCTTGGCTTGAGTGGAGTTGAGTCATGAACCAACATCACAGAACTCAGGACATTCCCATACATGCTCCATCCTCATGTTCAACACCCAGTAAAGAGTCCCAATACTAAAGGTACCAGCAGCAGTCTGATTATGTATCCATCTGGCTTTTTATCAGAGTCCTGAATGTCGATCAGATCCTCTGGTCACTCCCTGCAGCACCATTCTCTCCAGGCTGTGATGATCTATCTGTTTATCCGCAATATATACATGATCCCAAATGGCCCTGACAATGTCTGCCTTATGCATCGGTACCCCATCAAGTGGTGCACACCCAGCCAATCTATCCGCCTCCTCATTTCCCACCACACCAGCATGTCCTGGGGACAAAATCCAAGAGACATTCTCTATTTCTGATTGTTGAATTGGAAGTTGCCACTCTGCCTGAAGCATGCCTGCCTTCCCACTTTCTCATTCTTTTATGAGTCTGTTACAGTCACAACATGCATGTGCTATTTGTCCTCCATCCAGCGGAATGCTGCTGTGACTACCTCCACCTCCATTCTCAGACTAGATGTTGTGGCCTTGGCCTGATTTAGTTGAGCACCTATGCTTCATTGGGAGACAAAATGTAGCAGAGGAAGAATAACACAGGTGATGTCACCGCAAGCTTCTGATATTCTGGTTTCTTTCATGGTTTCTCCTCATTGCATTTACAACTATACAAATAACATGCCATAACTTTCTAATGTTTATTGCCAGATGTACAATCCATACCTGGAGAACGTCACGAAGAAACACAGCAAACACTCAAGTACAGCATTCAAAGTGTATGATATTGATGGCAGTGCACCAAACCAACCAGCCAATCATGGACACAACCGGGCGGTCTTTCCTGCCTCAGCTGGGCGGCGCCGGGAAACCGGGCATAATGATCGCTATTATGATGAGCAGGAGTATGAGAGGAAAGTGCGGAAACGAAAGGCGCGGCTCATTGTGGCAGCTGAGGAGGCCTTTACCCATATCAAGCGGATGCACGATGAGCAGAGTAAGTGGAGTGGGGGAGGGTGAGTGGTGTGGGTGGGTGGGCAAAGAGCATAACAAGTGAGCTGAGCTAAGGTGGGAAAAATGGTTGTGCGTGAGTGTGATAATCAGGGTATTGGTGTAATTTATTCAAGTCATGAGATAGTCTTTTTCCTTTGTGAATACTTTTCCTGAGAGTATGATTCACTTTCATACATCAGGGTTCACATATGATACAGTCGTGCAAACAAGTAATGTTTCTGACTTAACACATAGGGCTTGAAACTGTCTCGTCCATTTGTTTGCCCTGTCAGTAACTGTCTTTATGCTAATATTTTTGTTTATGAAGGCTTGTTGAATGTGTCTATTACATGGGCAGTACTGTGTTGGTCTAAGGCAGTTACAGGTTCTCCAGGTATGTTCAGCATGGGGTGGCTTGCGTCACTTGAAAGAATGAACATTGAGGGCATTTCATGGATTTTCTGACCAGGTCATGCAGGATGAGCAGGCTGGTGGACTGGCTGCATGCTCTTTTGGATGGCCAGCTAGATTATGACAAGCTGATATGGTGAGGGAACTCTGGGATTGAGTGGAGGATGTGGAACAAACAGAGGACATATGTCTGGAGAGGGCAGTTCAAGCAGAGGGTCTGTGAGACTTGGTGCTTAAAGGAAAGCACAGACTGGGTATTGGTCGCACTGTCACTGATGCCATAAGCACGAGAACTGGTTACAGACAAAACTGACCATGTATCGGAACATCACAAGTGCAGTAATGGTGATGTGTGATTTTTATATTGTGGGCTTGAGAAATAAGACTTTTGTGAGAACCAAGAGATGACTGTGAATCTACATCCATGGTCAGACTACAGCAAGTTAAAAGAGGTGTGGCCAAACAACACTATGCAGGAAGCCAAAGAAGATTAATAAACCAACACAGAATTGGTGTCGTCAGTCACTACGCGCTGCGAGATTTTCTGAGGAGGGGACCTAAGCACTTATGGACTTAATGGTTTGATGTGCCATGAGGATGATCTGTCGACTAACTGCTTGGGCCAGTAACATATTTTACTGTTATTCTGTTTTTCTGCTGCTAATATCTTGTGTTTACCCCTGTCTTGTTTGTCTTCTCCGCTGCCAGGTTCAGCCATTCCTATGGACCCCAACGAAGCAGCGGCAGCGGTATTCCCATCACTGGCCAGAGCCTTACAGAAATATCTACGGGTCACACGGCAGCAGCCTCGCTACACAATGGACTCCGTCCTGAGCCACCTGGCCTGCTGTATCTCCCACGACATGAGCCCCAGAGCGTTTGTGTCCCAGTACCTCTCGCAAGGGGCTGTGATCTGTGGCAGTGAGCAGGAGGTGAGGAACACAGAGCAGTGGGTGCTGGCCTGCGACCAACTATTGACTCGGGAGTTGAACCATGGGACACTCTTCCAACTAAAGAAGGGCCCCGTGTCCCTCCTGTGCTTCGTGACCAGAATCCCTCATTTTAGCCTCATGGAGGAGATCATTCATCCAAAGTCTAATAAGTTTGTACTGCGGTTGAACTCGGAGACCTCGGTCTGATATCACTTCCTGTAATGTATAGATCATGGACTTTGGCTGGCAGTATTTTTGAAGCTAATTTCCGTGATAGTTACAAGAATATCATGGAGTGTAAGAAAGCTAGGTGTATGAAATTAACACTTGTAACTGATGGCCACGTGTGATCAGGTATACTCTGACCTGCAGGTGTAACTGAAGGTCAGATGGGATTCATGGTCAGGTGTGTATGTTTACCAGGTATATCTAACAATCAGGCATATCTGTGGACTAGCTTCATCACAGGGGCTTGTATATCTGATGTCCAGCTGTATTTTACTGTGTATGTCTGATAACCAGGTGTGTGTATCGGCCAAGGGTGATGAGCTATACTTCATGGTCAGATGTGTATGTTTACCAGGTGTATCTGATAGCTGTATGTAAATGATGGCCAGGTGTATCTGTTAACTGTGTGTACATGATGGTTGTGTGTAAATTATGGTCTGGTGTATCTGACAGCTGTGTGTAAATGATGGTTGTATAACCGATGGCCATGTGTATCTGATAGCAGTGTGTAAAAGATGGCCATGTGTATCTGATAGCTGTGTGTAAATGATGGCTGTGTGTAAATTATGGTCTGGTGTATCTGATTGCTGTGTGTAAATGATGGTCATGTGTAACTGATGGCCATGTGTATCTGATAGCGGTGTGTAAATGATGGTGATATGTAAATGATGGACGGGTGTATCTGATATCTGTGTGTAAATAATGGCCAGGTGTATCTGATAGCTGGTGTAAATAATGGCCAGGTGAATCTGATAAATGTGTGTAAATGATGGCCAGGTGTATCTGTTAGCTGTGTGTAAATGATGGCTAGGTGTAACTGATGGCAGTATGTAAATGATGGCCAGGTATATCTGATAGCGGTGTCTATCTGATAGCTGTGTGTAAATGATGGCCAGGTATATCTGATAGCGGTGTCTAACTGATAGCTGTGTGTAAATGATGGCCAGGTATATCTGTTAGCTGTGTGTACATGATGACTAAGTGTATCTGATAGCTGTGTGTAAATGATGGCTAGGCATAACCGATGGTCAGTTGTAAATGATGACCAGATGTAACTGATAGCTGTGTAAATGATTACCAGGTGTAATTGATGTGTGTGTAAATGATGACCAGTGTAAATGATGACCAGATGTAGCTTATAGCTGTGTAAATGATGGCCAGGTATAGCTGATAGCTGTGTAAATGATGGCTGTGTGTTAATGATGGCAAGTTTAACCAGGGGTCAGGGTGAGTGATAGCTGTGTGTAAATGGTGGCCAGATGTAACTTATAGCCATGTGTAAATGATGATCAGGTGTAAGTGATGACTCACTTTTTGCTTACCACCAGTTATATCTAATAACCAGACATATCTGATAACTACATATATCCAGTCATTATTTACACCAAAGACGAGGCAGGATTGACATGCACAAGTAATAATCATTCAACTTCATCTTCATAGCAAGGACCAGAGTTCAGGTGATCACTCCCGGCCAGTGACTTAGTGCTTTGCACGTGCCAGATATGTGTCTTTTACAAATTCTATTCAACAAAAATCATGTGTGGAATGAAGTTAGTCCGTACAAGTACAGGCTGTGTATGTTAGCTTTCCTGAAATATTGTGTGGGTATTATGTTCCGGTGAGAATATTGCTTATTTTGATGTGTCATGTGTACATTAATTACTGTGAAACTATTTAATGTATTATATACTGTGAAAGTACGTTGTGTGAGATAGCTTTTGTAAAACATGTTGTGAAAGATAATATTGTAATGATGGGTTGTTTGAGTTAATTGTAGTTCCTGCAACAATTAATTGTGCGAGGGTTAGTCTCTGCAACAATTAATTATATTGGTTCATGCAAAACTGTTGTGTGGGTTCGTACAATAATGAAATCTGTGGGTTAGTTCAGTTTGTTCTGTAAGTTAGTTCATTTGGTTGTGAAAGTCAGATTGCTTTAGTTCTGATACAACACAATGACATTAGTTCCAGCACAGAAAGACTATAATCTTGTAGACAGAGCCTGCATATGTTAGTTACTGTGAGAATGTTTGCGAGTGGGTGAACATGAGTTTCTATAACAATAGATTGTGTGGTAGCTCCTGTAGCAATAGATTGTATTGATTGTGTATTAGTTCCTATAGCAATAGATTGTGTATTAGTTCCTGTTTGAATAAATTGTGTATTAGTTCCTGTAGCAATAGATAGTGTATTAGTTCCTGTAGCAATGATTATGTATTAGTTCCTGTAGCAATAGATTGTGTATTAGTTCCTGTAGTAGTAGAACGTGTTGTTTTAGTTCTTGGGCAATAAATTGTGTATTAGTTCCTGTAGCAATAGATTGTGTATTAGTACCTGTAGCATTAGATTGTGTATTAGTTCCTGTAGCATTAGATTGTGTATTAGTTACTGCAGTAGTAGACTGTATATATGTTTCAAGAGCAATAGTTTGTATATTAGTTCTTGTAGCAATAGATTGTTATTTAGTTTCTGCAACAATTACTATATCAGTTGTTAAAATAGGTTCTTTTTCTATAAAAAGTAGTTTGTGTGTTTATTATAGTCATTCAGTTCCTGTGAGAATTAGTTCCTATAAAATGTGATTTGCATGTGTTTTTGTCATAGTTATTGAGTTTCTGGATGAGCAGATTATATGTGATGGAGGAGCAAATTATATGTTATGGATGGGGAGATTATAAGTGATGGATGAGCAGATTATATGTTATGGATGGGCAGATTATATGTGATGGATGGGCAGATTATATGTGATGGATGAGCAGATTATATGTGATGGATGAGCAGATTATATGTGATGGATGAGCAGATTATATGTGATGGATGAGCAGATTATATGTGATGGATGAGCAGATTATATGTGATGGATGAGCAGATTATATGTGATGGATGAGCAGATTATATGTGATGGATGAGCAGATTATAAGTGATGGATGAGCAGATTATATGTTATGGATGGGCAGATTATATGTGATGGATGGGCAGATTATATGTGATGGATGGGCAGATTATAAGTGATGGATGAGCAGATTATATGTGATGGAGGAGCAGATTATATGTGATGGATGAGCAGATTATAAGTGATGGATGAGCAGATTATATGTGATGGATGAGCAGATTATAAGTGATGGATGAGCAGATTATAAGTGATGGATGAGCAGATTATATGTGATGGATGAGCAGATTATATGTGATGGATGAGCAGATTATATGTGATGGATGAGCAGATTATATGTGATGGATGAGCAGATTATATGTGATGGATGAGCAGATTATATGTGATGGATGAGCAGATTATATGTGATGGATGAGCAGATTATATGTGATGGATGGGCAGATTATATGTGATGGATGAGCAGATTATAAGTGGTGGATGAGCAGATTATATGTGATTGACGGGCAGATTGTAAGTGAAAGATGCAGATTTTCATACTCAAATGTTACAGAAAATGTCCATGTACATCATGTCTAGAACTGAACTCAAATGTTATAGAAAATGTCCATGTACATCATGTCTAGAGCTGAACTCAAATGTTATAGAAAATGTCCATGTACTTCATTTATAGAGCTGAACTCAAATGCCTGTGTCAAGGAACAAGTACAGTCTTCCAAGAACTACAATTGACAATAGAGATTTGTCAAAAACGTGCAGAATTTGGCCATATTTCTTGCCACTGTTCTTTATTAAAAACACCCTTTTCTTCATTTGTACGATTGAAGGCAAGCAGTGAAAAGGCTAACGAAAGACATCCTGGATTGACAATGTTAAAGAATGGACAAGCTATAGCATTGATACATTTACTCATGAATTCTGAGGGGGGAAGCACTGGAAGATCTTGACTACGATCTACAAAGGCATCTTGTGGGACACCCTGATGACCTACAGATGTGGTTATGTGATAGATACAGGAATCTGGGTTTGAGTGTCGTACCATGGAAGTTAATTGTGCACACGTTTGTGAAGTGATACTATGTGACAGATGATGGAGTCAGGTGATGTCACCACATCGAAGACTTGCTGTTACTGATCTCAGCTGGTTTTGGTGTCAGGTCGGTGTTGATTATTCCATGGCTTTGTGTTGTGCTGTACTTTATACTGCTCTCAAGCCAGGTTGATTTTATTTGTGTTTTCTTGTCATTTCCAGTTGTGGATATTAAATTATTGTTGTCATATGTTGTCTGATGCAGCTGTTTAATATTTGTACTTAATATGACACAGAGAAGTTTCATTTCCGTGTTGATTCCTGCAAAAATGGATGATTTTTGTGTCGGTTATTGTAAAAGTAAATTTTTTGTGTGAGTTGATTTCTATACAAAAAATGATTATTTCTATGTGGAATATTGTTTTCGTAGTTCCTGTAAAAATGGATTTTTTTGGGGTGGTTCCTGTACAAGTGGATTATTTTGGTGTTGGTTCCTGCAAAAGTGGATAATTTTTATGTTTGTTCCTGAAAATTTGGATTATTTTTGTGTTATTTTCAGTAAAAGTGGGTTATTTTTATTGTGGTTCCAGTAAAAGCAGATTATTTTTGTGTTAGCTCCTATAAAACTGGATTATTATTGTGTTGGTACCTGTGATAATGTTATGTTTGTGTTTGTTCCTGTGTAATGCCCGATGCCTTACTCTGCCTTGTCCATAGCCTAGAGGATTGTTGGGGTATCACATCCCTCTGCACTGTGCATGACTTGCTGCCACACGTGTCTTGTCTCTACCCAGCATTTCAGCTTCTGCCAGGGTTTTGCCTGTTCATTTCTGAATGTTGTTTGTCCATCAAGAATGATGATGACCATTCATTTCATCCAGTGGGGTTGAAGGTAAGGAGCCGTGGGTTCTAAGATGGCTGATAAGGCCTATTTTGGCTCGAAATGTTCTTTGACAATGTGGGCAAGAAATGCTTGACGTTTCTGGACGAGGATTTCCTGCAGTGGTTTTTCTGTCATGCCTTTTCTTCACAGCTCTTGCAGTCCTGGTTGCCTCACATATGACTGCACCCTTGCGTAATGATGCAAGCCATGAATTTCGGTCTCTGGCTGCAGCCTCCCAGGTGTCATGATGAATTCCAAAAGCCTTCAGTGAAATTTTCAGAATGTCTTTAATGTGTTTCCTCTGGCCACCTTGGGAGCGTTTACCACAACGCAGTTCGCTGTAAAAAATTCATTTAGGGAGCCTGTGATCTGGCATGCGAGTCAAGTGACCAGCCCAGTGAATCTGATTCTTCATCAGTAGAGTGTGGATACTGGGCATGGATGCTCTTTCTAGGACTTCAGTGTCTGGAATCTTGTCTTGCCATTTAATCTTCAGTAGCTTCCTTAGGCAGACTGTGTGGAAGTGGTTTAATTTCCTAGCGTGTCGCTGATAAACAGTCCAGGTTTCACAAGCATATAGCAGTGTGGATAATACAACTGCTTTGTAGACTTTTAGCTTTGTTTGCAGGCTTATTCCAGTTCTGTCCCATATATTCTTGTACAGTCTGCCAAAGGTTGCACTGGCCTTGGAAATTCTTGCATTCACTTCGTCATCAATTGTGGCAGCTTGTGACACAGTGCTGCCAAGATAGGTGAATTTGTCCACAACACTTAGTCTATGATCATTCACTTTGATATTCGGCACAGTGTGATTATTCCATGGAGCTGGCTGGTACATAACTACAGTCTTCTCCAAGTTGATATTGAGCCCAAAGTTGGCACAGGCATGTGAGAAAGCTGAAACATTATGTTGCATGTCCGCCTCTGAGTTGGCAATTTCTGAATAGTATCTGTCTAGCGCATGTTAGGTCTTCCCACTTTTCTGGTTTTTGTTTTAAAAGGAACATTCCTGTGAGTATTGTGTCGTACAACCAAGCCGATATAGACTCATGACCTCACTTTAGGCATTTGTGTGGCTTTACACTTGTTAATGTGTCTTTGTTGTATTACCATACTATCATCACGATGCTATTGTGTACATCAACATTTGAAATCTGATCATTATACTTTATTTAGATAATAGTGAATACCATCAACATTCAAGACCTGATCATCATACCTTATTCCAAGACCAATGACCATCAACATTTGAGATAAACATACCTTATTCCAAGACCAATAACCATCAACGTTTGAGACAAACATACCTTATTCCAAGACCAATAGCCATCAACATTTGAGACAAACATACCTTATTCCAAGACCAATAGCCATCAACATTTGAGATAAACATACCTTATTCCAAGACCAATAGCCATCAACGTTTGAGACAAACATACCTTATTCAAAGACCAATAGCCATCAACATTTGAGACAAACATACCTTATTCCAAGACCAATAGCCATCAACATTTGAGACAAACATACCTTATTCCAAGACCAATAGCCATCAACATTTGAGACAAACATACCTTATTCCAAGACCAAAAGCCATCTATGTTTGAGACCAAATCATTTTACCTTATTCTGAAGATGACCAGTTCATTCATTGGCACCTTGCCGTCTTGACAGAAGATAGTTTGTTATATTGTGTTTCAAAAAGGCATAATAACAACCCATAGCAGTAGCGAATGTGGCTGACAAGACCAATTCACGCTGTAAATGTTCACCCACAATGGATGCATGTAAACACATCGTCATTTCCACGATCACGCACCATTTTATGTCTCACACACTCAGTGTATGACCTATCTGCAATAATTTTCTCCTTTGTCTTTATTCCATTTCTGATATTTGCCCTCCGTGCAACATGTTCGGTGGCGACTTGCTCCCGATGTACATTATCAATGCCTGTATCAATCATGTCCTGCTTACACACATCTGTGTATCGTAGTAGAGGCTGACTCCGAGATCTCTTACCCATCTGTAATTCACCAAAAAATATGTTCTTTGGTATTCTACCATCATCCATCCTCCTAACATGTCCTATCCATCTAAGTCTACAAAGACTGAGCATGGAACAAACAGTCACATAACCTGATATTTCCAATACTTCAGTATTTGTGATTTTGTCTTGCCACTTAATACCGAGTATTCTTCACAGACCCCGCAAATGAAAGCTGTTTAAATGTTTCTTTTGGTGTGAGTAAGCACAAAGCCTTGGCTGAAATGTAGAGACCATGTGTTGCCCCTGCAGCATGATCCCTCTCTCGGCCTGTCTAGTTCACTCCAGAGGAAAGGTAACACCAATATATCTGGAACAAGACAAGCTGCAAGATCAGCAAAGCAATGTTCTAACTGTCCGCTGTCGGAGATTAGATTCTAGACCAGCTGCCAACCCAGGCTTAAGGTTTGGTCCACCCTGCCATGAGAGAGAGAGAGACACACACACACACGCACAGAGAGAGAGAGAACAGACAGAGAGAGAGCCAGAAACACAGTGAGGGAGAAGGATACACATGGAGAGGGAAAGAACATGATAGAGAGAAATAACCACAGAGAGAGAGAGGGAGACAGAATTTTCTGTATAAAAGCTAAGTCTCAATTGTGGCGGTTTTCTTATGGTTAATCTTAATTTTAAGCAATAGTGGCAGTCACTGTAAGTCTGTTTAAGTGTCAGCCAGATCCTCTGGTCACTCCCTCCAGCACCATTCAGGCCATAATGATCTATCTGTTCTTCTGGTTGCTTGCTTGTTTGTGTTCGCTGGCTGTGATCTCCAGTGTGAAGTCCTGTATATCGGATTAAGACATCCTGTTGTCCAACATCAGTGTGATATCATACAGGACCTGAGGTTTGCGTGAGTATCCGTTGTCCCATGTCTGACTTATTGGTGTGCAGACTGGTGGTGCCTCGCCGTACAGGCAGACACTCTCCGACTTCGGAGGATCTGTTCTTCTGCACTATACACACGATCCTAAAGAGCTCAGACCATATCAGAACTTGTAGAGTCTGAACTACCGAAGCCACTCTCAACTACTGAAGCCCTCCTCAACTACTGAAACCACTCTCAACTACTGAAGCCACCATTTTCAACTACTGAAGCCATCACTTTCAACTACTGAAGCCATCACTTTCAACTACTGAAGCCACTTTCAACTTATGAAGCCACTCTCTCTCAACTACTGAAGCCACTCTTAAGTCTAGTTTGGTAATTTTAGGGGTGATTTGTTTTTCAACCACTTTAGGTGATGCACGATATACAAAGAGTTAAGTGTGAATTATCCTGATGTCTGTGTGTGTGGGCAAATCATCCCGTGTGTCATGTTATCATATTTGTGAGGAGAGTTATCGCCCTTGCATTATCATAATATTTATATGTAAATAGGTCGCTCTGTGTCCAACTCGTGTAGTGGCATTTGTGAGCAAGCCGAGGTATAATATCATTTTTAGGTGACATTTATGATAAATCTGGTCTCACTGCATCATCTCCATAACATTTGTATTTC
This sequence comes from Cepaea nemoralis, assembly GCA_014155875.1. Lineage (NCBI taxonomy): Eukaryota > Metazoa > Mollusca > Gastropoda > Stylommatophora > Helicidae > Cepaea > Cepaea nemoralis. The sequence continues at coordinate 97,042 of JACEFZ010004782.1, read as the reverse complement.
CGTGTCAATTTGTTGTGATGTTTGCGGGTCTGTATTTTGTCATGACATTTGTATTAAAACCAGGGCGTTGTGTGGCTGTCTGTCACTTGTTGTGTCATTTATGACAAAAGTGATAAGACTGCTTCAGTGCCACTGTGACAGTTGCATGCCTGTGTCATTTGTCTTGACATTTGTAAGTTTGTCATTTGTCTTGACATTTGTAAGTTTGTGACATCTGTCACAACCTTTGTAAGCATTTTGTATTGTGTTAATTTCATTATGTTTGATTGGGGTAGCCGTGGCATTTGTAATTAATGAAAGCATATTGTGTCCATGTCATGTTATCATGACATTTGTACATAAATCTGTCATTTCATATTTTCATGTTTGTGTGACATCTATAATAATTTTAGTCATCTGATGCCACTGGCATTTATCATGTCATATAAGTAGTGATGTCATCTTGTGTCTGTGTTATTTGTGAATAAAGATGCCATACCATCTCGTTTGCATGTCATGTTTCTTGATAATTTTCATATTTGTGTCATCGTCATGACATCTATAAGAATCACATATTATTTTTATTATATTTGATAATGGTCATGTCATTTGTAATTAAAGTAATCACACTGTCATGACATTTGTACATAAAGTAGCCATCTCATGGTATCGTTTTGTATGACATCTGTAGGCAGTGTAATCATCTCAAGCTACTGACTGTCATGTTATCATGTCATTTGTGAATAAAGATGTCATCTGGGGGGCATGTTGTTTCTGAGAAAAGATGCTATCTCATGTACAGTGTCATTTCAGAGTACATATGTCATCTGATATGCATGTTATACTGTCTTGACATCTGTGAGTGGAGCTTTCACAATGTCCTTATGTCATCAGTGGCATATGTATGTAGCCATCCTATTCCCAGTCCACGTCACATAGCATTGGTGAGCTGAGCAGTCTGTGTGCCACGTCACTTCCTTGAGACATTTATGTGTGAAATGGTGACTTAGTGGATGTCACTTTATCTGAACAATTGTGTACAGGTGTCATCTTGTCTCTAATTTATTTATGTCTACTTTTTTGTCTCTGATTTATTTATGTCTACTTTTTGTCTCTGATTATTTATGTCTACTTTCTCCACAGCAGATACAGACAGGAGAAAATAAACATCTCACAGACTTTTGTGTCATTTTTCTTCTGTTTAGTGTTGTGTCAAATGTGTGCGTTTGTACGGTAGCACTTTATATGTGTTTCTTATTTGTGTCAGGTAATGTTAGATATGTTTGATGTTTATTTAAAGTGATGTATTTTTTCATGTAACATTAGATAGATATATTTGGTGTTTGTATAGTGTGATATATTCTTTTCAGGTAACATTAGATATGTTTGGTATTTGCATAATGTGATAGACTTAAAAATGTTTTTTTTTAATGAACGCTCTAGGTTCCCCCCAGTGGCCAGAGCCGCCCCATCAGGTCCCCACATCCCTGTGTATCATTTGGATGACCGCCTCTGCATATGGCCCTGGCAAGATCAAGTGCAGATACTACACTTTGATCTCAGCCAAACGGCAGAGAAGCGATTTGTAACAGTAGATCTGTTCGGTGGTTGTATAATGTGATAGATTTTTTTTTCATGTAACAGTAGATCTGTTTTGTGTTTGATAAATATGTTTGTAAAGTTTATGTTATGTATGTTTAAAAAGTGAAATTATTTCCCTTGTTATTTTTTTACATTGTAACATTGTATCTGTTTGTGCCAGCATAACATTATAATCGTTTGTGTAAAGTAATAGTAGATCTTTCACTGAAGAATAACATTTGATATACATGTATGTGCATTTGAGATAAGATATGTATGTTTGTGATATATAGTAACATTAGAACTGAATGCTTGTACTGTATAGTAACATTAGAACTGTATGTTTGTACTGTACAGGAACATTAGAACTGTGTTTTTGTACCGTTATAATAACATTAGAACTGTGTGTTTGTACTGCATAGTAACATTAGAACTGTGTGTTTGTACTGCATAGTAACATTAGAACTGTATGTTTGTGATGTAAAGAACATTAGAACTGTGTGTTTGTGATGTATAGTAACATTAGAACTGTATGTTTGTACTGTATAGTAACATTAAAACTGTGTTTGTGATGTTTAGTAACATTATAACTGTATGGTTGTACTGCATAATAACATTAGAACTGTGTGTTTGTACTGCATAGTAACATTAGAACTGTATGTTTGTGATGTAAAGAACATTAGAACTTTGTGTTTGTGATGTATAGTAACATTAGAACTGTATGTTTGTACTGTATAGTAACATTAAAACTGTGTTTGTGATGTTTAGTAACATTATAACTGTATGGTTGTACTGTTTAGTAACATTAGAATTGTGTATTTGTATATTATAGTAATATTAGAACTGTATGCTTGTACCATATAGTAACATTAGAACTGTATGTTTGTATTGTATAGTAACATCAGAACTGTGTTTTTGTGATCTATAATAATATTAGAACTGTATACTTGTACTGTATAGTAATATCAGAACTGTGTGTTTGTGATCTGTAGTAACATTAGAATTGCATACTTGTACTGTATGTTGTTTGTCCATCAGGAATGATGATGACCATTCATTTCTTCCAGTGGGGTTGAAGGTATGGAGCCGTGAGTTCTAAGATGGCTGATAAGGCCTATTTTGGCTCGAAATGTTCTTTGTCAATGTGGACAAAGAATGCTTGACGTTTCTGGACGAGGATTTCCTGCAGTGGTTTTTCTGTCCTGCCTTTTCTTCACAGCTCTTGCAGTCCTGGCTGCCTCACATGTGACTGCACCCTTGCATAATGATGCATGCCACGAATTTTGGTCTTTGGCTGCAGTCTCCCAGGTGTCATGATGAATTCCAAAATCATTCAGTGAGATTTTCAGAGTGTATTTAAAGCATTTCCTCTAGCCGCCTTGGGAGCTTTTACCACAACGCAACTCACCATAAAAAATTCGTTTAGGGAGCCTGTGATCTGGCATGCGAGTTAAGTGACCAGCCCAGCGAATCTGATTCTTCATTAGTAGAGTGTGGATACTGGGCATGGATGCTCTTTCTAGGACTTCAGTGTCTGGGATCTTGTCTTGCCATTTAATCTTCAGTAGCTTACTAAGGCAGACTGTGTGGAAGTGGTTTAATTTCCTAGCGTGTCGCTGATAAACAGTCCAGGTTTCACAAGCATATAGCAGTGTGGATAATACCACTGCTTTGTAGACTTTCAGCTTTGTTTGAAGGCTTATTCCAGTTCTGTCCCATATATTCTTGTACAGTCTGCCATAGGCTGCACTGGCCTTGGAGATTCTTGCATTCACTTCGTCATCAATTGTGGCAGCTTGTGACACAGTGCTGCCAAGATAGGTGAATTTGTCCACAACACTTAGTCTATGACCATTTACTTTGATATTCAGCACGGTGTGATTATTCCCTGGAGCTAGCTGGTACATAACTACAGTCTTCTCCAAGTTGATATTGAGCCCAAAGTTGGCACAGGCATGTGAGAAAGCTGAAACATTATGTTGCATGTCCGCCTCTGAGTTGACATATAGAGCGCAATCATCAGCAAACAGCAGCTCTCTGACGGTGTTGCTGTTAATTTTTGTATTAGCTTTCAGCCTTCTGAGATTGAATAACTTTCCATCCATACGGTAGTTGATGTCTATTCCAATGTCGTCGTTCTCGAAGGCATTCAGCAACATGGCTGAAAACATGTGGTGCCAGGACACATCCTTGCTTCACCCCATTGGTGACAGGAAAGGGCTCAGACAGTTCACCATTTTCCTGTACTCTTGCCTGCATACCATCATGAAATCGCCGCACTATTTGGACAAATTTTCGTGGACAGCCATATTATGCCATAATCTTCCACAGTCCTTCTCTGCTGATTGTATCAAAAGCCTTGGTAAGGTAATTGAAAGTGGAGAACATTTCGCAGTTCTGTTCCTGACATTTGCCTTGCAGCGAAAATCATGTCAACAGTTCCTCGTTCTTTTCTGAAGCCACATTGACTCTCAGGAAGAAGACCTTGACCGAGATGGGCCATGAGGTGATTGAGAAGAATTCTGGCAAGTATCTTCCCTGCAATTGAAAGCAAGGAGATGCCTCGGTGGTTGTCACAGGATTGGCGGTTTCCTTTACGTTTGTAAAGGTGGACTATTGACGCGCCCTTGAAATTTTGTGGCATGGTCTCGTTCACCCATATGTTTGTAAAGACTTAGTGAAGCTGCTCTGTTAGAACCGGTCCACCTGCCTTGTATATTTCTGCTGGTATGGAGTCAGGGCCAGGTGCCTTGCCGCTGGAGAGGTGCAGGATAGCTTTGTTTACTTCCACTATGGTTGGCCGGTCTCGGGTGTATCATTGATGGGAACTTGAGGAAGGCAGTTGATGGTTTGATTATCGAAGAAGGAAGTTGCATTTAAGATGTTGCTGAAATGCTCTGCCCAGCGTTGAAGGATTTCTTTCTTATCTGTGACCAATGTTCCGCCATCTGCACTGAGGAGGGCAACTATGCCTGGTGGTGTAGGACCATAGACCGCTTTCAGTGAGTCATAGAAGTTTTTCATATCATGTCTGTCAGCAAATCCTTGAATTTCATCAGCTTTGCTGCTCAGCCAGGAGTCCCGCATGTGCCGAAGTTTCTGCTGCACTATTCTCTGAATGTTCTTGAAGGAATCTTTTTTATGTTGACTTCGGGTCATTCAAATGTGCCTTGAGGAGAAGATTTTTCTCAGCCAGCAATTGGTTGATGTCTTCTGAATTTTCATCAAACCAGTCTTTATGCTTTCGGGGGGCTGGAAACCAGGATTTCCATAGCAGTGTTGTAAATTATGTCCTTTAGGGCTCTCTACTCTGTTTCTGCATCCTGTGTAGCTGCAGCATTGGGCTTGATGCGGTCTTCCAGGATATTTTCAAACGACAGCTGCATTTTCTTGCTGTTTAGGCGGGTGACATTTAGTTTTTTCTGTTTATTTTTTTGCAATTTTACCCCTTGAGGACGTCGTGATGGTTTGATGTGTATGTTTATTTTCGAGATAATGAGACGATGGTCTGTCCAACATTCGACACCACACATGGATTTTGTCACCAGAACATCTTGTCTGCCACTCCTCCTGACGATGACTTAGTCAATGAGGTGCCAGTGTTTCGAGTGTGGGTGCATCCACGATGTCCTATTTCTCATGGGAAAACGGAAAATTGTGTTGATAATCAGGAAATCGTGTTCGGCATATGTCTGAAGGAGGAGGAGTCCATTGCTGTTACAATTTCCAACTCCATGCTTTCCAATAATGCCACTCCAAGAGGTGGTGCCTTGGGTGCATCCACGATGTCCTATTTCTCATGGGAAAACGGAAAATTGTGTTGATAATCAGGAAATCGTGTTCGGCATATGTCTGAAGGAGGAGGAGTCCATTGCTGTTACAATTTCCAACTCCATGCTTTCCAATAATGCCACTCCAAGAGGTGGTGTCCGTGCCTACTCCGGCATTGAAATCCCCAAGGAGTATAAATTACTTTGTCTCCTTTGGAAACAGATGTTAATACATTGTGCAGGTCCTCATTGAACTTGTTCTTGACACATCTTCACTGGTCATAGTTGGTGCGTAGACACTCACAATGGTTGCATGCTTCCTTCCATTCACCAGGGGCAACTTAATGGTCATAAGCCTGTCGTTTATAGCCTTTGGAAATCCAGCTAGTTTGCCAACCAGGGCCGACTTAATGGCAAATCCCACACCGGATTGGCGTTTTTCCTCGCTTTTCTTTCCACTCCAGAAAAATGTGTAGCCGGCACCTACTTCACAGATTTGGCCTTCTTCTGCAAGCCGTGTCTCGCTCAAGGCTGCATTGTCGATGTTGTACCTGCCCAGCTCTCTCCCAATCTCAATCAGTGTTGTTTGTCTCTATGGACCCGACGCGCCATCTCTATCAAGTAGGGTGCGTACATTCCAAGTTCCGATTGTTAAGGGAATATGGTTTGCTCTTTTAGCTTTACCTGTTTTTTTCTTTGTATGTCCACCGCAGTATAGGGTACCCACCAACCGCGGCTAGCTGGTTAGGTAATGATGGAGCAGACAATGTTTAGGGCACCTTTTCTAGTCCCTTCCTCATGCTATGGAGGCGAGCAGTGTGTTCCTATAGAGGGCTGCCGAATCCCACTGCTGCTCCGGTCATTAGAAGACGACCATATGGCCTGAGCCGCCTGTGCAGATCTGCGACTACGGCTGCCAGCGTATCCACGCCTGCCGCTTCGCCGCTCGCCCATCGCAACAGGGCGTGAAGGTGATATATGACGTTGGATGAAGAATGACTTGCACGATGAATTGGATTAAAGTGAGGAAGAGTTGCGCAATTCGTCGACCTCACTCTCTCGCCTGAGTCCAGTGGCAAGACAAGTCAAGACGACTGGAGACGAATACAGGTGCAGTGGATGACAAGGTGCTCTACGTGCCTTGCCGTGCTCATTATGTTCCACAACGCTTTGCAGGTAAACGCCGTCTTGCCCGTTGAATCAGGAATGATTTCTTCCGCGCCTTCTGCCGAATCCTGTCTTCACAGGCTGGGTAGGCATACCCTAATTCACCGATCAGTTTGACACCAAATCGGCTACCATCTGTCACAGCTGTTGCCCGGAGAGGGGGGGGGGGGGTGGCCGCTGTCGCATGCTGACAGCTACCAGGAGCCACAGGCGTGAGCTGGATGTCAGGCTTGGACCAGTGGGGGATGTCCCTTGAAAAGGTAGTGACAGCCATCTTTACCAGAGGTACTATCAATGCGTGACACCCCATACCTCCCACTTGCACTGTATAGTAACATTAGAGCTCTCTCTCTCTCTCTCTCTCTCTCTGTGTGTGTGTGAGTGAGAGAGAGTGAGAGATCTATAGTCACATTAGATCTGTATTCTTGTACTGTATAGTAACATTAGAACTGTATGTTTGTATTGTATAGTAACATCAGAACTGTGCTTCTGTGATCTAAAGTAACATTAGAACTGTATACTTGTACTGTATAGTAACACGATAACTGTATGTTTATATTGTATAGTAACATTAGAACTGCATGCTTGTACTGTATAGCAACATTGGAACTGCATGCTTGTACTGTATAGTAACATTAGAACTATATGCTTGTGCAGGTTGGGAGAACATCAGAAACCACTGAAACGGGCTCAGTATAAATAGTTTATTAAAGTCATATCATCTACAGTTCAAGACACGAAATATAGGGAAGGAAACAACTCAATGGTGACAGCAACATGCATATCATAATTGCTCAAAACACAGGAGTAAACAAACATCTGGTGTATGAGACAACAGAGGACATGCTGTATCCCGGCTCTAGCCCAGGCGGGCGTGCCACGATAAATCTACTTGCTGGAGTTGATAACAAATCTGAATCAAACTGGAGGGTAAGGCAATCATCAGACAGGTGAGGAATTATCTGGAGATGTGGCTGTACAGAAGAAAGGTAAGAACACCGTGGATGTATGGAAGGAGCAATGAAGATGTCTTGACATTTTTCTCCCGCTCTCTCGCTTTGAACTCAAGCGTAGTCGTCCATACACACTACTTCTGGTAGTGCTGGACTGAATTTTGCACATGGATTAGCTTTCCCTATTAACAGTGTCCGTTGCCATCAGGCCCGACTTCAAAGATACTTGTTATTTGCGTGCCCAAGTCAAGGACTGTTAACTGACACAGAGAACTGGTTAGTGGCATCAGGAGAAGGTGTGTAAATCGACCCTGTATTTACCGAACATGTGTGGGACTTATTGTAGCCTTACAGATTTGTTGCTTATCCTTTACAGGATGTTGCAGTCAACCCCAACATTTATTGGCTGTTTTGTGATTTGCTAGGCAGTTTTACTTTCAGTAGTTTGCCATTGATTCCAGAATAGCTGACGCTCATACCATCAAAATCAATGCAAAGTGATATGCTTCCTAATTGCCTGCAGTAGATTTGGAACTCCCGACCCGGCCTGCCTGGGCAATTGTAAAACTGCGTTCACTAAACCCTGCACGACATAGCCGTCTATGCGTGTAGAATGATTGTGTTTGTCACATGTCGGTTGAAGTCTGTACTAAAACAAAAGTTAGTTGCATATCATTTACAGGACGTAGCAGTCAACCTCAGCATATTTTGGCTGTTTGTGATCTCTGGGCAAGTTTACGTTCAGTAGTTTGGCATTGCTTTCTGAACAACCGGCTCCCATTCCATTTTGTAAAAAAAAAAACAACGCAAGGCAATCTGCTGCCAAATTGTTTGCAGCTGTGTTTTGAAAGCGGAATGTGGGATTATGAACCGCCTCCGTAACTCCTTCGCCACGGAGCAGGCAATTCTATACTAGTATGCTGAAAATATCCCGGGCTGCCCAAATAAGGCATTTGAAGTTTTGACAGAGGCAATGGCAACGTACCACGAACATCAGATAGAGGCAGCCGTCATGTTTAACCATGTTATATACTGAACGTAAACTTGACAAAGAAATCACAAACAGCCACACACAAAAAATGCTGGGGTTGACTGCGACGCCCTGTAAAAGATATGCAACTAAAATACAGAAAGAAAGAAACTGATTCAGTGCTAAACATAGAGTAGGTTTGGACCAAACATGGTACACAATCAAATGGACAAGTATTAAATAACATGATGACCCTAATATGGCGATATATCATCCTTCTGTCCACAGGGGATGTCACATATGGCGATGTATCGTCCTTCTGTCCACAGGGGATGTCACATATGGCGATATATCGTCCTTCTGTCCACAGGGGATGTCACATATGGCGATGTATCGTCCTTCTGTCCACAGGGGATGTCACATATGGCGACATATAGTCCTTCTGTCCACAGGGGATGTCACATATGGCGATATATCGTCCTTCTGTCCACAGGGGATGTCACATATGGCGACATATAGTCCTTCTGTCCACAGGGGATGTCACATATGGCGATAACCTTCGACACGGAATCGAGAGAAGAAAAACAGTGGAGCTTATTATAACAACAGAAAAGATTCATAGGAAGAGAGGTAGAGGAAGACAGCGAGAGAAAATTATTGAAATCCTTTCATTATAGCACAGAAAGACGTCAGCACAGAGATTGATAGATCATGTTAAAACTTTTTTTTTCCCCCATGATCCCCCACGCCAGTTGCCAAACTACTTGATGATAATGATGACTGTTATACAAAGGCATGAATACTGCATTTAGATGTTTCTCAGCTTGTCTGCTTATTGTCCATGTTTCACATGCATACAACAATATGGGTTCTATATAGCACTTCAACGCTCTATTTCTCACGGCAAGTAATAGCTTTTGTATCAATCATCTTTCTTCTTTTGTCCTTCATTGTCATTTAGCACCTCTGGCTTGTTTGATTTCTGAACTAAGTCTCGCACATTCACTTGGTATGCTGAGATGTTCTAGGTTCTTAGGCTCTTGGTGACTCCATTGATCCATCTTCTTCGTGGTCTTCCCTTTTGATTTCCATTTTCATGTTGTATGCTCTTGCTGCTGGCGACATGGGGTTCATTCTCACTAGGTTTAAATACTCATTAGATAATATGTATACATACACTGTATTAATTCAGAGTAAATTCACGGTTCAACATCGACTGGTCGCAGTCCATAATGAGTCTTATGTTTGCACCACCCCTGAAAAAAAAAATGGAGAAATGTAAACAAATTAGTGATACAATTTTAGAAATAAGTTACAAATATAAATTGTAACTGAGTTAAAGACCAATACCGACCACATCATCCACTTAGTGAAGGTTGGCCTGTAACAAAATGCCCAATGGCTCATGAAAAGGACTTTTACTTTATCAATCAGTCTCATCCCTCCCGCAATAACAACATCACGATTGTGTGAATGTCAAGGAAATTATGTTAATTCCAAGGAAATTTGTTTCAATAACAACACCAAGGTTGTGTGAATGTCAATGAAGTTATTTCAATAACAGTATCAAGATTGTGTGCATATCTAGGAAGTTATTTTAATAAAACATCAAGATTGTGTGAATTTCAACGAAATTACTTGAATAACATCAAGATTGTGTGAATGTGTAGGAAAGTATTTCAATAACAACATCTAGATTGTGTGAATATCTAGGAAGTTATTTCAATAACAACATCAAGATTGTGTGAATCTCTAGGAAATAATTTCAATAACAACATCAAGATTTTGTGAATATCTAGGAAGTTATTTCAAATAACAACATCAAGATTGTGTGAATATCTAGGAAATTATTTCAATAAAACATCATGATTTTGTGACTGTCTATAGGAAGTTATTTCAATAACAAAAATTAAGATTGTGTGAATATATGAGACATTATTTCAAAAACAACATCAAGATTTTGTGAATATCTAGGGGGTCATTTCAATAACAACATCAAGATTGTGTGAATATCTTAAAAATTATTTCAATAAGAACATCAAAATACTGTCAATATCTAGGTAGTAATTTCACTCCTAAATAAAACATGAAGATGCTATGAATGTGTAAACAATTATTCCTTAATAAAAGGATATAACAACTTTCTAGATGTGCAAGTCTACCTTTTCCTCTTCTGCCTGTCATCTCCCAAATAAGTACTGACCTACAACCAACTCACCCGAAGACCTTTCTAGACTTTTCATAACTGGTTGGGATTTGCAGCTAACATTTTCTACGGGATAGAATTCTCCATTCTCACGCCATCCCGCCTTAATCGCCTCTTATGGCATGCTTGGTAAGTGACTGTCTTACTATTCTTCCCTTCCATTATGTCCCCAAATAACACACGGGCATCAGTTAAAGGCAATGGGTTTGTACCCTGGTGTCCCCTCGGTTTCATTGTGTTGTATGTCTAATGGGTACTCTGATTTCGACGTCATCTCTATATCTGTGAGTAATTATCATCATGTGCCATGCTGATAAGCTTGGTTCACCATTTCACCGGATCAACAGTCTGGGATCCGGCCTGTACTGTTGCCCTCCAGATATTTTTCTCTCAGCCTTCCGCCGGATATTTCCGCACCAATTTTGTCAATTTGACATGCCCAAACAATCTTGACTGTCCGAGTTTCATGTCTATTATCAATTTACGGTTGTCAGTAGTTACCTATGCTACACCCATCTTGTTGATTTCCAACTATAGCATCAATATGGATGATTCTGTGCTAAGAGGCAAAAGAAGTGTCCGGATGGGGAGGGGGGGGGGGGGGTAATGGTCATAGCCAAGATTAACGGACTGTGTTCAGTGCAGGAGAACTTGGCATATGATACCGCAACATCTAGTCTGAGAATGGAGGCGGAGGCAGTCACTGTGGTGTTCCGCTGGCTGGGGGAAAACAGCGCACGCATGTCGTGATTGTAACAGACTCACAGATCATGCTGAGTAGGATTAAGACAGGTATGTGTCATTTGAAAAAATAAATCTAAAATATGGAGCATCCATTGGTTCTTGTACGTAGGGCATGCTGGTGTGTGGAAATGAGCAGTCGGACAAACTGGCTGGATCTACACCTCTAGATGGGAGACTGTTGCACGATAAGACAAATGTGGTCAGGGACTTTTAGGATCATGTGTATAGTGTGGAAGAACATTATCATTGCCTGGAGACAATGGTGCAGCAGGGAGTGACCTGAGGATCTATCCAATAGTCAGTTCTCGGAGGGAAGGCCAGACTGACTCATATTCAGATTGCAGTTATTAGTTGCAATTTATTTTAATAACAATAAAAAATAATTGCAGTTAGTATTAGGACTGAGCACTTATGGGAATATCCGGGATGCTGTGATGGTGTTCTTGTCTCAACTCAACTCAACTCGATATTTATATCTGAGAATCTGCACTTCATGAAGGCATTTTCCACATCACTATAAGCTGAATTATACCAAACGAAGAACGTTTTGCTTAATAAGTCATTGTCCTTCATCATCATCATCTTCCACTTTTGCTATGAAGCGACGTGGGGAGGAATAATCGGCGTTCCAGCGCCCGATGGGTGGCATTGGATATTGTGATTGTACGTCTTTGATGTCGTCAATACATTTTCTTCTCGGACGTCCTCTTGCTCTCGTCGCAGATGATCTTTGATGGAGAGCCAGTGCTGGTAGCTGATGGTGTTGCATTCTAACGAGATAGCCAAACCATTTGATCTTCTGTCTTTCAATAAATGTGGCACAAGATGTCTGATAACATTTCTTACTTGGTTTCAGATTGTTAAGTTGGCAGCTCTTCTCATGCATCTTATCTCACAGGTGTTGATTTTGCGAAGATTTAATGTGGATAATGTCCAAGTTTGAGATTGATAGCATAGGGTTGGTGTGAATATTCTGTTTATTATCTGTCGTTTTTGCGGAAATGGGTATATTTGAAAGTTTTAGTATGTGTGATAGTTGATATGTAAGTGCTCTTGCTTTTTGACATCTGATTTTGATTTCTCTGTCCAGTCTGCCGTCTTCTGTGATTATACTTCGAAGTTATTTGAACTCTTTTACTTGTTTCAGAGATGTGCTATTTATCTGTATACTTAGTGGACCTGGATATCTGCTAACTTGCAATATTTCGGTTTTGGCTGTATTTATACTCATATTGTATCTGCTGCATTTTTACTCAGATTATTCATATAATTTTACTTTCAGCCTTCGTCGTTGTAAAACAGGCATAGATCGTCTAAAACAGAAGTTCATTTATTGTCTTGGATCAGTTGTTTCAGAGTTCTAAATTTTCTGAATCTGTTCTGTCAAGGCTTGCTTTTTTTTAGATATTCTGTCCATGTAGATATTAAATAGCAGGGGACAGAGCACACATCCCTGGCTCACTCCCGTATTGACTGTGAACATATCTGATATAACTTATTGTATTCTTACTGCACTTTGGCTCGAGTGGTACATGGCTTTTATTGTTTTCTAGCAAGTGTCCTTGTATCCCGTAGTCTTCAAGGACGGTCCATAATTTGTCTGCTATATCGAAAGTCTTTTCTTGATCTACAAACAATATTCTGCCGGTCAGCATATTCAATGGCTTTTTCACATATTTGTCTAAGTGTGAATAGTGCATCGGTGCAACTTTTACCTGTCCTGAAACCGAATTGTACTGTGCTTATTTGTCCTTGAAAGTTAGAAAGAAAGTTCTTGCGTGTTACATGGAATCAATTTTAATACGCGGCTGGGAATCCTGGACAATTAGTAAACAGGCGAAAAAATCCCCGGAAGACTTGGAGATGATTTTATAGAAGAATGCTGAAAATTAACTAGTCAGCCAAAATGAGCAATCTGGACATTTTGAGGGAAGCTAAGTCGCAAATGCAACTTATCACAACCATCAGAAAAAGGCAGTCATAATGTTTTGGCCACGTTATGAGAAGACATAAACTGGAACATGTTGTGACAACCTGAGAGATTTGAGGAAAGAAAGATAGAGAAAGACAGCGGAAGAAGATTCTTGACAGTCTTGTGTCAAGGCAGGAAAGGGAGTTAACACACGAATTGATCCATGCCGTCAGAGATCGCAGTTTGTGGAGAGGCTTGATTGCCCACGGCAGCCCGGCAAGGCACTGGATGTTGATGATGATAAAATGCATCTATATTCTCAATGTAAATCAATTCCTGAAAATGTATTTCTAAAGTTATCGCCTCACACCTTTCCTCCTAATAAATGAATAGCTAATGCATCTAAAACCACAACATGCATCAAATGAAAAACTTTACTACTACAAGCTGTGGGGTGTCGATTCTAAACACTACATCTGCTGCATCAACTGAAAGCGCCAGACGACATCCAGTGATGAAGCATGCAGAATTAATCAAGACCAACCAATCAATGACGACTTTACATGCGAGTCTCCAACTGTCCATGAGATATTTTGTAATGATTGGAGGAGTTTTCCTTTGGCACGCCTTCTTCATCTGGCACCTCCCAGTTTTCTATATCGTCAAACAAGCGATCGTCTTTGGGGGCGTTCCAGATAGGCATTTTCAGCACGAATCCTGGAATAATGCAGCGATAGATGTAACTACTGATGAAAGATGATTTCAGTAATCACAATCGTGATCAAAATATAAATGTATCACTAACTGAAAAGTACCGCTTTTTAAAAAAAAAAAATGCATTTTCTGGTGGTATCTTTGCTGTAATAACTGTCAACAACAACAAAAAACTGTCATTTACTGCCAATATAGTACCTTGCGGTGTATGGCAGAGGGGTCTTTGAGCCTGAGGAATAAAGGCCGCCTGGCTCGTGCAGTCGCCACGAACTGTGCAGGTTAGGATTTTCCTTTTGCCCCCGACAGAAAAAAGTCCCACACCTTACCGAGGGATCGAACCTGGGTCTCCCGAAGGAGAGTCTGGCGTTCTAGCCACTCGGCCAGCCGCTCCTCGTTGTGTAATAACAATGTCAGATTTTTCCCGTTTTCAAAACAAACTACAGGGATACCTTATTTTTAAACAAATAATTATTCATAATCTATAATTTATAAAACTGTCTGTCTGTCTGTCTGTCTGTCTGTCTGCCTGCCTGTATGTGTGTGTGTAGGTGTAGGTAGGTAGGTAGGTATGTCCGTCCATCCGTCCGTCCGTTCTTTATGCGTTATCGAACGCATCCGATTGAGATGAAATTTTCTACATGTTTTCTTTTCATTCCTGTGCAACCAACTGTCATAGTTTTTTGTTTGTTTGTTTCAGCTATTTACTTACTAAAATTTAATATTTAAATTACATGACTTAACATCAGAAAAAATATATAAAGGGACATAACTTTTAGTAGCATTGCTATATCTTAGGTTAAGTCCCCTGGCTATAGATAGATAGATAGATAGATAGATAGATAGATAGATAGATAGATAGATAGATAGATAGATAGATAGATAGATAGATAGATCTGACCCGATAGATAGAGAGGGTGGGATAGACGGAGGGAGAGACGGGCAGGCAGGCAGACAGACAGACAGACAGACAGACAGACAGACAGACAGATAGATAGATAGATAGATAGATAGATAGATAGATAGATAGATAGATAGATAGATAGATAGATAGATAGATAGATAGACAGACAGACAGCCGGGCCGGGTCTTCAGACAGACAGACAGACAGACAGACAGTCGGGAACGGGAACTTATATGACTACTTATATGAATTAAATGAGATGCTCCCCATCAGGGGCTGGGCGAAGCCGCGCCGGGTCAGACAGACAGACAGATAGATAGTCGGGAACGGGAGCTTATATGACTACTTATATGAATTAAATGAGATGCTCCCCACCAGGGACTGGGCGAAGCCGGGCCGGGTCAGACAGACAGACAGATAGACAGACAGACAGACAAATAGTCGGGAACGGGTGCTTATATGACTACTTATATGAATTAAATGAGATGCTCCTCACCAGGAGCTGGGCGAAGCCGGGCCGGGTCAGACAGACAGGCAGACAAGACAGACAGACAGACAGACAGACAGACAGATAGATAGATAGATAGATAGATAGATAGATAGATAGATAGATAGATAGATAGATCGATCGATCGATCGATCCCCGCCAGGACCTGGGCGAAGCCGGGCCGGGTCAGCTAGTAGTTTATAAATATCACGGATACGAGTAATTTCTATGAGAATAAAACGTGGAGAAAAACACATAAGAAATGCAGTCGGTAATTCACAGTTTGACTGCCTTGCACCAGGAACAGCGAAATAGACTGGTCAAGACATTGCCCCACCTCGATGCTGTAGTTCTAGAGATAAGCTGCGTTAGTGTAAAATTTCAGATACCAACTTTCAATAACTTTAAATTTTCATGATTTTATTTCTTCGTGTCAAAGTGTGATGGATGAAATAACAACTGGCCAATCTACAAACTCTGCAAACCACGTCGCGGGACATGCATGTATAGGATGCTGTTTCAACCATTCATGAATTCTCACTTTCATTGACGGCGTTTGTATTGGTATTTGAGGATCTAAACTAGACATGATAGAATAATATCAGCAGCAGCAGTAGCGGTAGCGGCCGCAGAGGCAGCCGTCGTAATCGCAGCAGCAGCAGCAACAGTAGCAGTAGCAGCAGTAGTAGAAGAAGAGGACAAGGAAGATGAGGAAGCAGCAGAAGTAGAAGCGGATTATTATGAGAAGTGAAGCAAGAGGAAAAAAGAAGAAGAGGAGGAGGAGAGGAAGAGGAAGCAGCTGTAGATGATGATAAGGAGTGACGCAAGAGGTAAGGAGGAGAAGCGGAGGAAGGACGACCCTCTGAAGTCAATACTCACAGGTCAGTACTGCCAACCTCTCTAGCCTCCGCCCCTAAAATGTCAGTACCCAGGCCCTGTGATATCTGCGTCCCCTATAAACGACTACTGTATCCCCCTGAGGTATATAGCCTAAACCAGGGGTCACCAAACTTTTTTCACGGCGGGCCGGATAACTGACAAAATGACGAGCGCGGGCCGCATACTCATTTTGTACAATACTTGCGCCGGTGTCCGTGACGAAGATCTTATGGACGCGGTTCGTAATTCCGTATATCCGCGGTGAAAACACAGCTGCGCGCGATTTGGCAGCAGACCGCGCTGCGCTGGTTTTTTTTATGCTATAGTATGGGTGCCGGTCGTTCAGAAAACAATGGCAAACTACTGAACGTAAATTTGCCAAGACATCAACAACAGCAAAAAATGCGGATGTTGACTGCAAACGCTCTGTAAAGGATATGCAACTAACTTTAACAATACTTGCAAACCAGAACCAAAGCTCTGGGAAAAAAGGATGAACAATTAAGTTAATCATGGGTGAGTGGCGACGTCAGCAAAAAGATAGTTACATCGACCTAGTGTACACATATTCGAATGTCACAAACTAAGCAGCAAAAAGATAGTTACATCGGCCTAGTGTACACATATTCGGATGTCACAAACTAAGCAGCAAAAAGGTTAATGAGATTTGTGAAACTGATATTTGGCTTTCAAGCTGTCATCAATGTTTGATTTGGAATTGCTGCATCCAATCAAGAGAATTGCTTTCAATTATTCATCAGTCAATCTCGTTCGATGTGTTGACTTCACATACTTCATGTTTGAAAATGTTTGCTCACAGACATAAGTTGTTCCAAACACTGATGCCATACCAGCGGCAAATGTCTTCAATTTCGGAAACTCAACATCAGGTAATCAGTGGTAAGATTGAACAAGTTTTTGTTTCTCTGTGCTGTTCTTTCAACAAGTCATTTGCTTGCAGATCAATGAGCTCCAACTGTAGTTCAATTGGCACACCATAAAGGTTACAGATTCTGAAAATCTCTCCAAAACAATGCTTCTTCAAGTCACGAATATTTTTTTTTCGGAAAATCGAGGTTGACATCTTCGGCGATTGAGGCGCAAATCTCTTTGAAACAGTGAAAATAAGAAAAGTTTTCTCCTTCCAGTTATGCTTCAAAAAATGACAGCTTTCACTGAAATCCTTTGATGATTCTGTAGAGATCACAGACGAGGTTAATCTTTCCCTGAAGTGTCAAATTCAGTTCATTCATGTGGAATGTGATGTCGATCAAAAATGACAACTTTGACAGTCAGGTAGGATTTGACAGCTTTGGATCAGCTCTATCTTTTTCAGTGAGGAAAACATCTATTTCGTTTCGGAGCTTGTAAAAACGAAACAGGACTTTACCGCAGCTGAACCACCTCACTGATGTGTGATACGGCAAGTCATAGAATTCAGAATCAATTTCTTCAAGAAAAGCCTGGAACTGACGTTGATTGAGTGCATGTCCCCGATTGAAGTTCACAACAGAAACGACTGGTTTCAGTACACAAGAAATATCTAAGTCTTTCCCACAGCGCGCTTGCTGATGTATGATGCAGTGTATGAACAGAGCGCTCGGAATTTGCAAATTTTCCAACTGAGTCCTGATCTGCTCCATCAGGCCTTTCCTAACTCCAGCCATGTTTTTTCCTCCATCAACTGTACACCTGGAAGCTGATTCCACTGAAGGTCTTGCAAAACATTTTGCACCTCCTTGAAAATGTCTTTTCCAGTTGTCGTTCCATGCTTGCTGCAATCGGATACCAACTCTTCCTTTATCTGAAAGTCCAAAGTGACACCACGATGAACACGAGAAGTTGTGACGTATTCGAGAGATCAGTAGACTCATCCAGCGCCAGAGAATACTACAACAAGTTTCTAGTTTTCTCGCGTATCTGTAGCACTATGTTCTTTCCAAGTTCTTCTGTTCTTCGCATAACTGAACTTGCCGAAAGGCTGATAGTTCCAAACAAATCGGTTTTCTCATGACACAAGTCATTTGCTGCTTCCATCATACACTCTTTGATGAAGTTGCCATTAGTAAACGGTTTTCTTCGTTCTGCCATCTTATGCACTAATTTGTAACTTGTACGAGTCACAGATTCATTTTCAGAAAACTTTCTCGTGAAGAGATTTCTTTGTGTTTCTAAACCACGTTTCATGGACTCATATTTCTCAGAGCGTAACTTTCCAGAAAAATTTGAAAATGTTAATAGATGTTTTGTTTCATAGTGACGCCGAAGACTGTACTCTTTCAAAACGGCAACACTTTCGCTGCATATTACGCAATTGGTTTTCTGCTCCTTTGTTTCCACAAAGAAGTACTTTACTACCAATTCTTCATTGAAAACGCGACACTCGGCGTCCACTTTTCTTTTCTTAGTAGCCATAATGAAGGGTGAAGTACACGGGATCTGAAAATGAAAAAAGACATTGAATTGTAAACATAATTAAAATCCTATTGAAACACAAGCAAAGCAGAGAACTAGGGGTCACTGGTGAAGTTACGTCTCACCAAAGATACATATAAAGTTTATAGGTACATTTGGCAATAGAATATATCTCATAATAAGGTTTGCAAAATATATAAATAGGACCGGCCTAAACAAACAGCCCAGAGCATAGTTTTTCAACCGGTGTTCCGCGAGTGGCAGCCAGGGGTTCTGCCGAAACAGACCGAATTTGCCTAAATGCAATATTTCTCCCATCTGGTTTATTATATAAACAAGGACAGACACTTGGATCATCGCACAGATTTCTTTGAGCAAAGTAAACATTTGCGTAAGGATCTGCTCCAGCAGAAAGTTTGCAAAACACTGGCCTAGAGACCAGCTCGATTAACACCTTGACCGGAGAATTCTTCTGAGCTGGGGATAATATTTTCGTAATAAGACGAGACTTTTATGACATTTTTATGCTATGTTTGCTACTTTATTGCCTCTATTCACACTCGTAGTTCACTTACCTATCACTGTCAAACAAAGAAATCCTTGTTACATACCTATAAAAGGGAGGGATGACTGGCAAAAAGAAGTAAATATTTCTGGAGCATCGGACCTGTGTTGACAGCCCGACGCATCTTGGGGAGGGAAAGATGAGCGTGTGTTTTGCCATGGACGCCATGGTAACGTCGGGGCGTAGGCGGCGCTACCACGAACCGGAGAAGGACTTGGGATGGCGCAAAATAAGCAAACATTTTAATGAACAATAAAATATAGATATAATAATTTATAATTGAAAATAGTAAATTTAAGACACATAGCAACCAAGAGGTCTCCGCGCGTGTGAATATCTCCTATTATTCCTAAACATAATATTTACATTTAAGTTGTATCACAATGTCACGTGTTCCATATGTTATATCAAGCAACTTTGAATACAGTCGGCGGGCCGGATGAAATGACGTCGCGGGCCGTAGTTTGGTGACCCCTGGCCTAAACCGATGCCTGGCCGAGCTCAATGGTAACACTTGTTGTACGTGAACATGACCACCACAGAAACATACACAATCTCCATAGGGGTGTCTCCGTGGCGACGTGGTTAAGCCCACTGCCTCGCGATCCGAAGGTTGTGGATTCCATTCCGGGCAACTTCAATCGGTTCAGGTGTGCAGTTTTACTGGGGGTCGTTGCTGGAGCTAAGGAGTTCGTGCTTTGTGCGACGCTTTCGGCAGGTAGCACTGCGGAAAGGGACTGAACCATGTGGGATAAAACACAGTGCAATTATGTCGGTCCTGTCTTCCTTTTAACAGATTGGAGTAAAACAAACAGTAGGTTTGGACCTAACAAAAATGAATGGCGAAAACGGAGAAGTAGGAGTGGCTTAAAAGTTGTTAATTTGGTAGCAGACATGTTGTATTATATATACAATTAAAGAAGGTTTCATAGGGAAAACTACTTATGCTCATGGCAGATATGAGCTTCGGCTTAAGACGCTTAATCATCCCTAGACACTTAATAAGTTAAACCCCGTTTTAAACAACATCTCCAGGAGATGGAAGAAACACCAACCGGTAAAGAGGCCGCCTGCGATGGAGATCCCCAGGGTGATGGTGGCGGCCAGGAACTGGAAGCCAGCTTGTTGTCCGGCCGTTCGGCCCAGAGCTCCAGGTACGGATGAGTTCTCTGGAAACGTCTCTGGGAAGATGGAGATCCGGCTGGAATGTTGGAGACACGGATTAGTCTCTCTCTCTCTCTCTCTCTCTCTCTCTCTCTCTCTCTCTCTCTCTCTCTCTCTCTCTCTCTCTCTCTCTCTCTCTCTCTCTCTCATGAATTATTCTCCCTCATTCTCTATCTTTCTATCTCTCTCTTGAATTAGCTCTTTCACTCTCTCTCTCTCTCTCTCTCTCTCTCTCTCTCTCTCTCTCTCTCTCTCTCTCCTTCTTTCTTTCTCTCTCCTTCTTTCTTTCTCTCCTTCTTTCTTTCTTTCTTTCTCTCTCTCTTTCTCTCTCCCTCCTTCTTTCTTTCTCTCTCTCATGAATTATTCTCCCTCATTTTCTACCTTTCTCTCTCTCTCTCTCTCTTGAATTAGCTCACTCACTCACTCACTCACTCACTCACTCTCTTTATCTCTCTCTCTCTCTCTCTCTCTCTCTCTCTCTCTCTCTCTCTCTCTCTCTCTTTCTTTATCTGTCTGTCTTTCCATATTTTTTTGGTTTTCTCACTTTCTCCATCTCTTCCCCAGTTTGTATCACTCCCTCTCGCTTTCTCTATTTTTGCACTATATCAAACATCTCTGTCTGTCTGTCTGTCTGTCTGTCTGTCTGTCTGCCTGCCTGCCTGCCTGCCTGCCTGTCTGTCTTTCTCTCTATCTGGCTCCCTCCCTTCCTCCCTCCCGCCCGCCCGCCTGCCCTTCTTTCTTTTCTTTCTTTCTTTCTTTCTTTCTTGCTTTCTTGCTTGTTTTCTTTCTGTCTTTCTTCTTTCTTTCTTTCTTTCTTTTTCTTTCGTTCTTTCTTTCTTTCTCCTTCCTCAGTTATCTTTCTTTTTCTCACTGCCTCTGCCCTCCCCTAATTTTCTGTATTCCACTTTCTCTTTCTTATTTAGACCAATTGCTCCATCAGAAGGGGAAAGCTGGAGTATGTCGTCACAACGGGAAAGTTTGAGGAGAGGAGAGTCAGGGGAAGACCACGAGAGAAGATGCTGGACGGTTTTTATCATGGCATGGAGGCACATCGGTAGAAAGGTTGTGGGCAGACATGATCACCCACGCCAGGCGGCATGGACTGCAAGAAGAGGTACTCAGTTATACAGACATATACTAATTCAATCACTCAATAATATAGATACTGACTAAATCACGTAATCACACAGATAATGACTCAATCACACAGATACTGACTCTGTCATACAAATACTGACTTGGTCAATCATACAGATACTGGCTCAATCTCGCGATCATACGTATACTGACTCAAACACTCAGCGATACAGATACTGACTCAATCACTCAATCATACAGATACTGCCTTAATCATACAGATACTGCCTTAATCATATAGGTAGAGACCCACTCATACAGACACTGACTCAATCCTACAGATACTGGCTCAATCACACAGCTGATGACTCAGTCACTCAATAATTAAGTTACCCAGACAATGACTCACTCATACAGACACTGACTCAATCCTACAGATACTGGCTCAATCACACAGCTGATGACTCAGTCACTCAATAATTAAGTTACCCAGACGATGACTCACTCATGCAGACTCCAAGTGCCCGACACAGCTGCCAGGATCGAGGAGCCAATCGCGGCCAAAACTCCGGGCATGCCATGAAGGTTGTGAACGCCACACGTATCATGAATCTTGAGATATTTGGCCAGAAATGGCTGCAAAAACAGAGCGCCTACGTCTATTGCAAAAACGTGTACAAAATATGAACCATTGAAAGCAATGTCAACATAATAACGTTTAATATATCCTTAAAACAGTTAGCAGTGGTTTATTATTTTTATTTTAAAAGTCGCTTAAAAGTGGACAGGGTCGATTTCATTGCAGCCAGGTTTTATCCCATATGGTGCAGTCCCCTTCCGCAGCGCGGAAAGCGTCGCACAAATCATGAACTCGGTAGCTCCAGTGACGACCCTCCTAAAAAATGCACTCGTGAACCGAAGGACGCGGCCCGGAATTGAACCCACAACCTTCGGAGCCCGAGTCATACGGCTTGACCACTTCGCCACGGAGAGTCCCGTGACTAATTGATTTATTATGTCCGATGGCGGTCTTTAGTTACTTAATTCGTTAGTTAAGGGGGCTGAATGGTCTCGAGGTATGGTGTCCACCTCGAGTGCTGGAGGTCCCGGGTTCAAGCCCCGGTGAGGACGGGGATTTATTCACGTGGACTTCTAGTAATAAAATTTCCCCTGGTCTCTGGGTAGTGAGATCCGACGCCCGTGTGTATTGTTGCGCACGTAAAAAATCACTTGACAGTTGGAAATCGAAAAAAAAAAAACGCTTTTTTTTTTTGTTCACGTATCTTTTACATCGCTGTCAACATCAGCATCTTTCAGCTGATTGTTGATTTCTTGGCAAGATTACGCTCAGTAGTTTGCTATTGCTTTCTGAGCGACCGGCTCACATACCCCGTAAGTTACCGACCCGGAGAGACCCGCTACCAATTCTCGCACACGTCACGTTACTCACGAGAGTATACGGGATTAACGGAGAAAGTCATGTAACTCTTAGATCAGGGAGACCGGCCCGGGCAAAATTTCGAGTTAAAAATCTACGCAAACTATTTCAGGATCCTCGCAGGTGCTACGGTGTTCGTGCACTGAGCTGAGATTCTCCTGACTCATGTTTGAGTTGGGAGAGTAGAACGGAGCTCTTATGGGTTACACCCGTGTGCCGTGATGTTGATCTGTCGACTAAACTAAACTAACCTAAACTAAACTAAGCTAAACTGTAAAAAAACATTCTGACGGCGGCATTATGCACAGTGTACCTGCGCTGGCTCTTGGATTGCCGAGACTCCTGTCTATTCCACTTTTCACATTGGACAGTGGGGAGCATTTTGTGTGATATTCACTGGCACAGGAACGGAGCAAAACGGGGATGACCTGGTGCCGTGAAGTTGGAACCTCGACGAACTAACTAATCTTGTAAAGAAAGCAACGAACAACTGGGAAAATACTGAATCTGGCAGGTCCTTCTCAGATCGGGTCCTCATCAGGACCAAATTCAATGCAATAATCAAAATGCCAATCAACTTGAGCCTCATAGGACCCAACCGTACCCCAGGAATACCGCGGGAAAATTATATCCAGTCCTGTTTAGGACTGACTCGGAAGAGAGCAAAACTAGAAAGGAGATCGAAACAACAACAACAACAACAACAACAACAACAACAACAACAACAACAACAACACCAACAACAACAACAACAACAACAACAACAACAACAACACCAAACTGGCATCAATTATAACCGACATTTAAGAAGTAGTTGAACGAGGCCGGTTATTTTTTTCTCGTAAATACTGAACTGAACTGCACTGACCGTCATAAACTTGTAGCCCAGCACACTGACGATCCCAGCTGTTGCCCCGAAAGTCATGGCGCCGAACGGCTGCATGGGCATGTTGGCCGCAGCGCCGACCACCACCCCACCTGCTAGTGTTGAGTTTTGAACGTGAACCTGTCAAATACCGAATCAACACAATCAGAGATGTACATAGAACTTAACTAATTAACATCAAATTAACACAATCAGAGATCTACATACAACTAAACTAATGAACGCCGAATCAATACAATCAGAGATCTACATAGAACTTAACTAAAGAACATCAAATCAACACAACCAAAGATCCACATAGAATTTAACTTATGGACACCGAATCAACACAGTCATAGGTCTACATAGATCTTAACTAATGAACTCCGAATCAACACAATCAGAGATGTGCATAAAACTTAACTATGAGGGGCTCAAACTAACACCTTAAAAGTGTGATAAAAATTACAATAACCATGCCATTGTCTTGTAACCTGTCAATTGTTGTTAAGGATGTCACAAGTGTTAAGCACGTGACATCACGATGCAGACGAATACGGTGCCGCCATAAGGGCAGTTTAAAGGTGCGTGAAAAGACAGACGTGGTCGGGGCTATTTAAGATTGTGTATGGTGTAGAATAACAGATATTGTCATGTGGCAAATGACAGTGATGCAGGCAATGGATGAGTTAGCGCATCAAAGAAGAAGATAAAGGGTGTCACAAATGGTGAACATTGTGACACCAACATTGAACGCAATTTAGACGTCATGATAGGACGTCACCTAACGCCATAACGGCTTAAGCATTAGTTTGTGTTCCAGCTGACAAGGTGATAGGATGTATTTTCAATACCAGTCTCGGGAGTCAAACCGTTACTAATTCATAAGTCACCAAAGGCAGCGCTAGCTGTTGGAGTTCGATTATGGTGAGCTCCGGTTGAAGGTAGGCGAGTATATTTGATTTGCATTATAAAGACATTAGGCGGCTGGCCCTGTTCCCAACACTTTCACTGGTCTGTGGAGATGATTTCTGATTGAAGAGCGGGAGTGCATGGAGAGAGAGAATGACTGAAGTCGGCATCAATCCCACACTCATCACCGTAGTCTAAGATCAGCTGTAGTAAATACATTGCAGTTCACTCCATCAGTATATGCGTTGAGTCGTTGTTGTGGAGTTCAGATGGTTACCCTGTCCTGTGTCAGAATGCCTCAATATATGCTGTCATGTACCCTGATGCCCAGAGCCACATAGATCTTGAGGTGAGCTCGCTGCATTATAGAGCCTGAACTCGTATCATTGTGGAGAGGAAGCAACCTCACCTCTTGACATGGGAGCATCGTCCGAAGAGATTTGAACCATTGGTTTTGACATGGGAGCGTCATCCAAAATGATTTGAACCATGACCGAGTGACATAGTAACGGTCATTTTCGCAGCCTGATAAAGAAACACATTCATGAACACGCAACTTATTTGTAAATGTGAGGATCATGCCGATCAATAGCTGGTGATCAAGTGGCGCATCCTCGGTTGTTTAATTGTCTTATCATCTTATAAATGATTAACCGCACTGTCAGTGTCAGTTGGAGACCGTTTTCTGGATGCTAAAGAGGAGGTCTGTTATTATACTCATTATAAGAGCAAGATTGAAAGTCTAAGTGGACTATATTTGAAAAAAAACTATCAATTACCATTTTGGGATCAAAAATAGATGTCACGATACATAGGAGACACACTTGATACGGAAGATTTGTAATAACTGATTGATATCAAGATCTACAAAGTCAGTGATTGTCGGATCGTCTATACCAACAACATTTCGTCACAGTGACATATGTTCTACGGAAAACGAATTTTTGTTTTTCCAGTGCTATTCAGGTGTACGAGATAATCAACGCCTCGCTGAGGCTGTATCAACACAAGGGTCATCTTAGTGCATATCGACAGAGCATTACAAAATAGTGCTAAACCTGATAGCTACATTGAGTAGCAAATAACACTCACATCAGTCAGGCTCCTTCTAAGGCTGATCACAGGCATCGTGCCTAGAGTGTTATTCTCGTAATTTGTTTAACCTACGACAGTTCAACATTTTAAACATATACGGAAACTTGATGAATTAACGCCTAAGTACAACGAAATGGACACAGTGATGTCATTTATGAAGGTACGCAGACCTTGGATTTCGGGAACGTACATATAAACTCATCAGAGTCGTGCTTACGGAGTAACATCGAACAAAATTATTTATCAAATCGAGTGGATTGGTCTACTATCAAACTGTTGGAAAAGGTTTACTTATTCTTGAGCTAAGTATTGTATTTGTTTGTGGTTTGTCAGTAATTGGTTATAGTCAGAATACTGTAATTTTGCACGCATTTATTTTGTCTTTATTATCGTAACCGTGATGACGTCATAGGCGTGATACACAATTTTATGCTATTTTGTGTTGTGAATTCTTATGCGCGGTGCATTATTGAGTTGTTACATAATGATAGGATTTCTTTGATAAATGCTGGAATCTAAAGAACTTTAACTCGGTCTATACTGTAACTGCTGAGTTATAGGTCGTGTCTATTATAAAATTATTTGTCATTTTTCATTATTAATGTATCTAATTGTAATTTATTAATTATTTCTTTCGACTTTCTTCGATTTTATCTGTCGATTTTAATACTTATAAGCCATGTCTATGGTTTGGTAAAATTTTTTTTTTTCTTTTCTTCATTTCGCACTTTGATTATTATTATTGAATATTGTAGAAACATAAAAACATGTCATCATTACAGGATTTTGTTGCAATTGGGAAAGATGCAGGTTTGACAGGAGCAGATCTTATATCGTGGTCGGAGAAACAATTTACAGATTTTCAAGCTCACGAAAGGAACGAAAGAGTTGCGATTAGACAATTGGAAAAGGATCGACTAGATGAACAAGAGAGACAAAGATTATTTGAGAAGGAAAAAATGGCTATGGAAAATGATAGAATTGCAGCTCAAATTGCAGCAGATAAAGAGAGGATAGCCGCAGAAAATGACAGAATTGCAGCTCAATTGGTTGTTGATAAGGAAAGGATGGCATTGCAGATCGCTGCAGATAAGGAAAAACTGGATAGAGAAGCACAATTAAGAGAAAAAGAGATGGCTTTTAATCTTGAGAAATTGAATACAGAAAAGCTTCTGAAGGAAAAAGAATTGGAGAATAACTTCAAAATGAAACAGTACGAGAAGGACAAGGATGAACAGATTGCTAGGAACAAAGTGGAGGCACAGTCCACAGAGGCCATTAAGAAATATAATGGGGTGATAAAGACATACTCCAACTCCGATTCCGTCTCTGCATGGCTAACTAATTTTGAGCTAATCTTGAGACACTATGGAGTTGCAGAGACCGAATGGGCAGTTTTGCTGCATAGGCACTTAAGTGGCGAACCTTTGCAGGTTGTAGAACTAATCCCAGATGAGTTACGTAGTGATTACTCATACATTCGAAAGAGACTGCTGTCTCATTTTTGTCTTGACGAATTTGGCCTTCGTGCATCATTCAAAAATCTTAGTCCTAAAGCAGGACAGACGTTCCTTGACTTCTCCTCTTTGACTCAATTAACATTCGATAAATGGGCTCGATCAGCCAATGTTACTGATGACTACAAGAAGCTACGTGACTTGATTGTTAGAGACAAACTGATCTCGGCGGTTCCTCCGTCTATGTCTACCTTTCTTATTGAACAGAAATGTTCGAGTATACAGCAGATGGATGAGAAGGGAGAGTCTTTCTTCGACGCCCACAAAGACATATTTAATAATAGTTTTTCCCCATTGGTGGAGACAAACGCATGTGATAGATTCCCTCATAAATCAAGGATGCAGGGATATAAAACACAACAACAGTCTGGGGGACAACATCAAAGAAGGGAGAAACAACAACAACCAAAATATCAACCTTATGTTAAACACGAGAAAAAGGGTGTGTGGACAACTTGTAAATACTGTGGTTTTACCCACGGCTCAAATCAAATGTGTGACAAACATCCGCAGTTTGACAGTTACATAAAGAAATTAGCACTTAGAAATAGAGACAGATTTAACACCTATCAAAGACAAACACAATGCTTTAAATGTAAAAGTTTTGGACATAGGTTATTAGCTTGTCCGTTAAGACAACTGTATAAAGAAGCAAACATAGGGATGCTAACATCTAGTAGTGACAGTGACTCGGACGAGACTAGTCATGCAAATACGGTAGAAGGTAGAATATTCTCCCATCGACCCAACGTGTGATACATGCAAGATCTTTCACAAAGAGGGCAACTTGACGTGTGGTCATAAAATACAGGTGCAGGAGGCTAATGCGGTCCAAATTACCAATGGATCACTGA
Organism: Cepaea nemoralis; assembly: GCA_014155875.1. NCBI lineage: Eukaryota > Metazoa > Mollusca > Gastropoda > Stylommatophora > Helicidae > Cepaea > Cepaea nemoralis. The sequence continues at coordinate 68,877 of JACEFZ010004782.1, read as the reverse complement.
TCGTACAACACGCCATAGTGAATGGAAAGAAATGTAGCATTAGTACGCGATTCCGGGTCGAGTATAGTGGGAATACATAAAAAGCTAATTAATGAAACCGACTATACTGGAGAGCATGTGACCTGTAGAACTTTTGGAGGTAGAAGAGAAAGGTTTCCAGTTGCCTGGGCTGATATAAACTGCCCATATTTTTCTAGGAAAATAAAGGTAGCTGCGTTGCCGGACCCATTTGTGGATGTCTTTATTGGAAATATCCCTGAATTATGTGATGTTTCGTGTGAGGACATAACAGAATGGGAAAGGAAGCATATTGTAGCAAACACCGTTAATAATACACAAATACAAAAGGAAAGTCGATTACCTCATGATGGTCTGGTTTCAAACACACACATGTCACATCCAGTTATGGTGGAACCTAAAGATAATAAGACAGTTCAAGCCGCAGCAATAAAGCTGCAACAGGACATCATACAAGTGGATAGAAAACCACGGACATATGACATATCAGTGACAGTTCCGTCTTGTAATCCGAAGAATATGTGTATGAAAACAGATACTTCATTTGATTTAGTCGATACTTTCTTCTGGTTGATTTCCTTGCTATCTATCATAACAAACAAAGTAATAAAATGTATAGCTAAGGTGACAGGGAGTGTGATTAAGATGGTACAATATGGTGTACGCCGGAAGGTGAGCCATATTATAGGTATATATGATGATTCTGTACAATGTATTCGAACAACCTGCCTGACGACACGGTATGACGAATCTGAGATTCCTTTGCAAGAAGCACATTCAATGATAAATCCTAAGATCATTTTCGGAGCAAATAATGGTGTTGTGGTGGATGGTACCTGTTTACTGTCTGTCGTGTACATTCTTCCACAAGGTTGTAGGAAAATATTACATCTTGTCTTGTACTCTGGGAGAAAGGTATACGAATCACACAAACGCTATGAAATTACTTTATCGTTGGTAAATTCTGGTCAGAAATTGGTTAAATATCTGTTAGGAAGAAAATTCTTGGTCATCTCAAAGTGAATTTTACTAGCCGTAAATAAAACATGTAGCGTCATTGTGATTGTATTGTCATCATAAATATTGTTATAAGTGGAGTGTACTGTATTTGTATTATTGTCTGGTTCATATTATCAATCATTTTTTTTTTATAAGCGATTATCTTTATCTAAAACCTAGGCTCAAATAGACTGGGTAAGAGCGAGCATGGCGAAATTTATATAGTTGTATGGATCATATCTGAGATGGCGGTGGATTCTATACACATGACCGCGCCAGTAGCACCTTTCTGTTTATAGGAATTCTTATACCTTCTTTTTGTTTTCAGAATTATCCGTGATCATTCTACAATTATTATTTAAAGACATCACAAACGTATCAGCCATAATACTGAAATAGTACATCATCGTACATTCCTAGACAGATGGTTTGTTTTGTCGCATTCGGATGTTTGATTTTACGATAGAGCCAACTAAAACTGAATTTGCATGTCAGGAATTCAATTTTTAAAACATAAAATAATCTAGCTGATCTACTCAGTAGACTATAAATAAAGTATGAAAGTTTTATGGATATATATATATATATATTTATATATATATTTATATTGTCTGATTTAATTTTTTTTTTCTTAGTGTAACATTACGGTAGGATGACTATGGCTAAATCTGAATTACCACAGATAAATATATAATTTTTTTTTAAAAAGAAAGTATAGACGTAACTTAGTCACTTGTTATTATTATTTCAGAGAAACAGGTGAAAAGTTTCACGTGGCTAGATGAGTGTATTGCAGGGGCGGCATAACCAATGTGTGCGGCTTCATTCTGTCACAAGCCAATATGGTAGTATCGGCGGTGGTTTATAGATAATTTTAATTGTGTTAGTATAAGAAAATTATGAACAAATTCATGATTTTGGAATTTTCAATATAGGACATAAACTCGAGGACAGAGTCTGTGCGAATCTCCGATAAAATTAATTAAGTATATCTTAAGTGATTAACATGTTTCATAAATGAATATGTTTATTGTTTTAATGTTATGTTTATATATTTTGTTTTTATTGATATTTGTTATTTTAAGTATCCCGACATTAATGTGTTGTAGTTATTAACGTCAGTGGTATGTGCTGTGTTAACTATTGATCATCATACATATCATTTTCACGATGGATGAAGGAAGAGAAAGGAATGAAAGAAAATTAATAGACACAAACATATAGTAAACACTACACATTATAGGATACATAGATACATATAACAAATGAACAACACATTATAGTTATATAACACAGTGATATTGAGAATAGTTTTCCCTATCGACATGCTATAGCGAAAAGAAATGAGGGTGTGCCAGGTCGACTTGCAGTTGTGTGGATATATGTATTCACGTCAAGGACAATCAGTTGTCGACTACGGATCATGTGATCGTTGGGTATGCAACACTGGATGGTGTTTTTATTTAACTGACGGCACTCGGGGATATAGAGACCGTTAGTAGTTTTAAGGTGTCAACATATATACGCGATAACAGATCTTAATATATGAACTGGCGGTGTTTGAGCCTTAGTTTAGTTACAAGTAGTCGGGCATGTTAACGCGATAACATCTCAGGGATCATTTATAGAATGTAGAGGTGGCGGTGTTCGAGACTTGTATTTTAGTCCGGTGTTCAATATCCCACGATCTAGAGTGGTTCACGTTGACAAACTAAGTTCCAAGGACGGTGAATGCGTTGTCTATCACAATAGGATGTAATTTACGTCGTGGACATCATTTGCTTGCATGTCAAGATAACATAGAAAATGGTCTAACGATCATTTTCATTGTAGAGGGGGCAAAGCTGTCATGTGGCAAATGACAGTGATGCAGGCAATGGATGAGTTAGCGCATCAAAGAAGAAGATAAAGGGTGTCACAAATGGTGAACATTGTGACACCAACATTGAACGCAATTTAGACGTCATGATAGGACGTCACCTAACGCCATAACGGCTTAAGCATTAGTTTGTGTTCCAGCTGACAAGGTGATAGGATGTGTTTTCAATACCAGTCTCGGGAGTCAAACCGTTACTAATTCATGTCACCAAAGGCAGCGCTAGCTGTTGGAGTTCGATTATGGTGAGCTCCGGTTGAAGGTAGGCGAGTATATTTGATTTGCATTATAAAGACATTAGGCGGCTGGCCCTGTTCCCAACACTTTCACTGATCTGTGGAGATGATTTCTGATTGAAGAGCGGGAGTGCATGGAGAGAGAGAATGACTGAAGTCGGCATCAATCCCACACTCATCACCGTAGTCTAAGATCGGCTGTAGTAAATACATTGCAGTTCACTCCATCAGTATATGCGTTGAGTCGTTGTTGTGGAGTTCAGATGGTTACCCTGTCCTGTGTCAGAATGCCTCAATATATGCTGTCATGTACCCTGATGCCCAGAGCCACATAGATCTTGAGGTGAGCTCGCTGCATTATAGAGCCTGAACTCGTATCATTGTGGAGAGGAAGCAACCTCACCTCTTGACAGATATATCACCACGGCTTGGATAAAATATTGCTGTGGGGCGTGATCAGGAGATCTGACCCACACTCTTAAAAAACTCAGAGGAAAGATCAGACGGACACATAATCAGACTGCTACTTGTAGTATTAGTATTGAGACTCTTCGCTGGCTGTTGTAGATGAGGACGAAACACATAGTGGAAAGTCCCGAGTACTGTGATATGGGTTTTTGACTCAACCCGAGCAAATAAAAGGACCAAACGACCTAACGACAGGCAGGCAGAACACAAACACACAGACAGGTAGTCCGGTAGGGAGATAGGTCGATAGGTATCAATCACTTAGGTAGGCACACAGGTAATAGGATAGGTAGGTATATAGATGTCTAGATTGATACACATACACATGCACACACACACACTGTCATCGTATTCAAAAGTGAAAACAAACTCTGCCTACCATATTGAACCTCCCTCTGCTGTCCACGATCGCCGACACTGCAAAGGTCATGACCGTGCATGCACACAGAGAAAAGAACGTGTTGAGGTACGCCCGATCTCTCTGTTGCTGGTCATCGGCGAATCCTCCGTTGAAGGAGGGCCAGAAGATCCACAGGAATATGGTACCTGTAGGGAATGTCAAGGTTAGTTGCATATCCTTTACAGGACATCGCAGTCAAGACCAGCAGTGTTTGCTGTTGTGGTCTCTTGGAAAGTTTACGTTCAGTAGTTTGCCATTGCTTTCTTAAGGACCGGCACCTATACCATTTCTTTAAAAAAAAAAACAAGCACAAGGCGGTCTACTGCCAAATCGCCGGCAGCTGTATTCCGCCTTCGCCACGGAGCCGGCGTAGGGAGTGTAGTCATACATACAACACATTACGGATGGTGGAAAGATGGGCGACTAAGAAGCACCAGAACTGATAAAAATAACGTTTTCTACTCTACATCGTTAATATATTTGTGGAATATTTTTTTCAGTCGATTTCCGGCATGGCACATGATTGATTGATTGATTGATTGATTGATTTGTTGGAATTCCGGCCGCGTGGCGAAGAGAGGTCACGGACGCAGTTCGTAATCCCGCATACCGCGTTCGAAACACAGCTGCGAGCGATTTGACAGCAAACCTTGCCTTACGTTGGTTTTTTACGAAATGGTATGGGTGCCGGTCGTTCAGAAAGCAATGCCAAACTACTGTACGTAAACTTGCCAAGAAATCACAAACAGAAAAATAATACTGGAGTTGATTACGACGTTTTGTAAAGGATACGCAACTAACTAAAGTTTTTGATGTACTTGTATCGGTGTGTGTTTGTTATTACTATGCTGACGAATGCTTTAGCCGCAGCGTCCATTTTGTTAGTTGTGATCGAGTTCTAGTAAAGCTTACCGTCTACTTCTCGTCTCTGTGTGTGTGTGTGTGTGGGGGGGGGGGGGGGGGGGTGGGTGTGTATGGTGGGTTTGTGTGTGTGTGTGTGTGTGTGTGTGTGTGTGTGCGTGTATATGTGTATGTGTGCGCGCGTGTGTGGATGTGTGTGTGGATGTGTGCATGTGTGTGGGTGGGTGTGTGTGTGTGTTTGTGGGTGTGTTGACGCGCGTGTGTGTGGGTGTGTTGACGCGCGCGCGTGTGTGTGTATGTGCGTGCGTGTGTGTGTGTGTTTTTTTTCGTTTACTGTTATATTTCTGGGAAAGTAAGGCAATGTGGTCTCAAACTAATGGGGCGCTGGATCTTAAATTTGCAACGATCCACGCTGTTTAAGCTTTCCCTGAAGCTGGGATTGCTCGCTCTAGCAAGTTGGCAGTGGATATGTATTCATCATCGTGTGCCATGCAATGTCGTGAAGGCGTTCATGTATTTCATCTTACGTTCTGGGCTCATATTGCGGCTACCTTAAAGTCCGAGCGTGTTCGCTAGATGGCGAAGGCCAATGGTATTAGGGAAAGCTAATCTACGCGCAAGAATTAGTCCAGTTGTCCTGAACCTACTGGTTAACAACAAACCATACAACAAAAAGGTACGAATTACGTAAGCACGAACATAAATAGAAATGCTATAATAAACGACAATGAGAAAAACAATATGATATGACCGCATAAAATAATCTTTATTAACAGTAAATGATGCTCACAGAGAAGAAATCAACGCCTCCAGGGCTTGGCCTCCCACAAGTTCATGTAATCATATAAACAGGAGAAATCACGAAATCACGCCACCCAACTCTATTTTAACTTATGCCTCTCTCAGTACAAACAACACCGCGGTCATCCAAACAATAACAATATACATCTTGGTCATAGATTAGTCATTAGTCATTAGTCGCGGCTCCAACTTCACGGCAATGGGTTGGCCCTATTATGTTCCGTTCCTGTGCCAGTGACTATTTCAAAAAATGCTCCTCACTGTCCTATGTTAAAAATGGAACAGACAGGAGTCTCGACAAACCAACAGCCCGCACAGGTGTACTGTGTATAAGGCCGCTGCCAGAATGCCAAAACAAAAGTCCGCCACGAAAAATACAGTTCATCTTCGATAGAAGCGGCAGTCTCTAGAACACCAGCAGCCACACATTACTGCATAAAGCAATCCAGTCAGTTCGGCGACAGTCCGGCCGCCATAATTCAGAACATGCAGTTCACGCAACAAACAACCATGTTGGGGACCGGAAGTTCTCACATCCTGGTGGTAGATTACTTATGGACAAGGGAGAGGTGATCTTGCGCCTGTGGGAATAGGCGGAGAAGGTGAGTGAACAGATTGAAAACCCGTTGGTGGAACAAATGAGATTGCGGGGGATCTGCAGGGGTTCTGGAAGAATCTCACAACTGAGAAGGAAGACCGGGAGAACTTTCAATCAGATAGCGGTGGGAACGATTAGTAGTTCGACTCTTCGTAGGCTGTTGAACGAAGGGACGGAGCGCGTATGGAATGTCCTGAGTGCAGTGATGTCGGTTCTTAGCTCAACTCAACCCTAATTATAACAATTACATGTTGCCTCCAGTCGCTACGTATTCTTATAAAACTTACACACACTCCATAGACAACTTACGTAACGTAACACAGAAACACAGAGTTTTGTTTCCTACACTAAGAACATGAAACTATCTAAAACATAATCATTGGCGAACCCCCTAGCCGCTACCTAATACTCTAAAATGTAAACTAGCCCTAACACTCGACCCTATCTACCATCGGCCATTTCCTAACTAATCCCAAACAACCCTTTGTTCTGTTCTTTCCCCTACAAGGGTCGTGCGCACGAAACACGAAACGATCCGTGTGCAAAGCAAGTACGTAGTAGACGCTACTGTATACTTGAATAACGAAGCTACAAACAATAGATTGCACGATTTATTGCCTGGCATATTTCGCTGAATCTCGTCAGGTTCATACTGCAGAAGTCACACAACACAGAGTAAAATATCTAGATACATCTTTCAAGCTGAAATATACACATGTTCGCACAGTAATATCAATTGTCTACCACAGTAATTTTCTGTACCTCTATTTTACATTTCAGCATGGGCAATCCATCTACTGTAAACCTCTATCCTTGCAATATGTCTAATCTGTTGGTCTCCTTCTATCCTCTATGAAATATTGTCGACATATGTGATACAGCTCTGTGACACCAGTACACTAAACGTAGTAGCACATGTATGAACTACGTTTGATTTGAAAGCGAGCGAACGAAAAATTAAAAAAAAGCAACATATTGAGGATATTTTGTGATGTGATAATAATGTCGAGGATATCGTACCTGCTCCGTGGCTGAAGACTTGCGAACGCGATTCGTGAGCCGGGTACCAGGAGTTCGAAGCTCAGTTGTGACCGATTTGTGCAGCAGACCGTGTCGCGTTGTGTTATAACGTGCTGGTATGAGAGCCAGTCGTTTAGAAAGCAATGGCAAACTACTGAACGTAACACTTGCCTAGTATATAAACAGCAGCTGAAAAATGCTGGTGTTGACTGCAACGTCCCGTAAGGGATAGGGAAAAAAATATCGTAAACAGAGAAGAATGTTGAGGATATCGTGGACAGAGAAGAATGTTGAGAATATCGTGAAAAGAGAAGAATGTTGAGAATATCGTGAACAGAGAAGCATGTTGAGAATATCGTGAACAGAGAAGAATGTTGAGAATATCGTGAACAGAGAAGAATGTTGAGAATATCGTGAACAGAGAAGAATGTTGAGAATATCGTGAACAGAGAAGAATGTTGAGAATATCGGGAACAGAGAAGAATGTTGAGAATATCGTGAACAGAGAAGAATGTTGAGAATATCGTGAACAGAGAAGAAAACAAAGGTTGAATTATCAATAAGCTGCAAGTTTCAACAGTTTACTCAGGAAAACCACAAGCAACAAACAAATTAAATGTATGGAGCTTATTAACAGAAGAGTTTGAAACTTGTATTGGTTAAGATAGGCAAAGGAAATCAGAGAAGAATTATTTGAAAAACGCAATCAGCTGGCAACTAATAACGATGTCAGTGACATCAACTTAGTGAAAATATCAGATGACAAAGAGAATTGTAGAGTCATGGTCGACAATGTCTGGTCCTGACCAGGTACCAGTAGAAGCATAAGAAGAAGGAGGAGGACAACGACGGCGACAATAAAATAACAATGACAACAGTAGAAACAACAACAACAACAACAACAACAACAACAGCAGCAGCAGCAGCAGCAGCAGCAGCAGCAGCAGCAAGAACATGAGAAAACTTACCGATCATAGAAAAAATATCAGAATGGTAAACTGTCCCCTCCTTGTCGGATTTCTCGATGTCTTCTGAAAACAGCACTCGGGCGACCGCCAGGCCAAAGTAGGCACCGAATATGTGGATGAATATAGACTCTCCGATATCTTTGACCTGTGGGTGGTATCTCAGAAGTCAGGCTCTGGCTAAAGGTAAGTATTGGATCCTTGTACACGTCTCACGATGCACTGGACATTTGTTGCTAGATTCATATTTGTATAGACCAATCGGCGCTCTTCTAGCCACAACACTAGCCACCACACTATACGTCCAGCCTCTACACTAGCCACAACATTATACGTTTAGCCACTACACTAGCCACTACACTATACGTTTAGCCACTACACTAGCTACAACACTATACGTCCAGCCACTACACTAGCAACTACATTATACGTTTAGCCACTACACTAGCAACTACATTATACGTTTAACCACTACACTAGCCACTACATTATACGTTTAGCCACTACACTAGCCACTACACTAAACGTTTAGCCACTACACTAGCCACTACACTATACGTCTAGCCACTACACAAGCCACTACACTATGCGTTTACCACTACACTATTGCTGTTGCCGAGGGGACAAGTACAGATTTAGATGTGAATATGCAACATCAGAAAACAAAAACTTGTATTTCTGGTATCTCAAAATCCTGGCAGACAGACCGACTCTCGGACTCTCAGACAGACAGACAGACAGACAGACAGACAGACAGACAGACAGACAGACAATGTGGTATATAGGTAGACAAAAAGACAAAGAGAAACCATAAAAAGTCGCTTAAAAGTCGACAGGGTCAACTTAATTGCAACGGGTTTTATCCCATATGGCTCAGTCTCTTTCCTCAGCGCGGAAAACGTCGCACAAAGCACGAACTCCAGCGCTCCAGCTACGACCCTCAGGATTCTCCAAAAAATGCACTCGTGAACCGAAGGACGCGGCCGGGAATCGAACCGACAACCTTCGGAGCCCGGGTCAGACGGCTTGACTATTTCGCAATGGAGACTCCCTTTACCATCAGACAGACAACACATAAGTTGTCAGAGAGACAAAGAGAAACCATCAGACAGACAACAGACAAGTTGGTAGATAGGTAGACAGAGAGACAAAGAGAAACCATCAGACAGACAACAGACAAGTTGGTAGATAGGTAGATAGAGAGACAAAGAGAAACCACTAGACAGACAATAGGCAAGTTGGTAGATAGGTAGATAGAGAGACAAAGAGAAACCATCAGACAGACAACAGACAAGTTGGTAGATAGGTAGACAGAGAGACAAAGAGAAACCATCAGACAGACAACAGATAAGTTGGTAGATAGGTAGACAGAGAGACAAAGAGAAACCATCAGACAGACAACAGACAAGTTGGTAGATAGGTAGACAGAGAGACAAAGAGAAACCATCAGACAGACAATAGACAAGTTGGTAGATAGGTAGACAGAGAGACAAAGAGAAACCATCAGACAGACAACAGATAAGTTGGTAGATAGGTAGACAGAGAGACAAAGAGAAACCATCAGACAGACAACAGACAAGTTGGTAGATAGGTAGACAGAGAGACAAAGAGAAACCATCAGACAGACAATAGACAAGTTGGTAGATAGGTAGATAGAGAGACAAAGAGAAACTATCAGACAGACAACAGACAAGTTGGTAGATAGATAGACACAGAGATAAAGAGAAACCATCAGACAGTCAGTCTGACAGACACATAGACAGAGAGACAGACATACATACACATACGAGGGGGCTTCAAATGAAAACCTTAAACCTCCCATGATTCTTTGAGTTGTACAAACAGATCGAAATCACTTGGGGCTAGGTCTGGTGAGTACGAGTGATGTGGTAAACACTGAAAATGGAGGTTTTCAATGGCTTCAACCGTTGCACGGGCAATATGGGGGTCGAGGATTGCCACATTGCAAAAGGACATCTTTACTTAGAAGTCCATGTCGCTTGGGTTTGATTGCGGGTCGAAACTTTCTATTCCACTCACACACTTGCTGAACTGACAGGCATGCATCACTATACTGGACCTTCATTTGCCAACGAATTTCTATAGATTTCACCCCTTAACTGATAAGCAAAAAAACGGATAACAGAATGCTGCTCCTATTTGGTGCATGTCAAAAATGGGGTGGCCATCTCAAAACCGTCCTTATCACGTCACCGTGTTCGTCTGCATTATGAGTTACGTGCCTAAAACTCTTGGCATCCTTAACAACAATATTGACAGGTGACAAGACAATGGCATGGTTATTGTAATTTCTATCACACTTTTAAGGTTTTCATTTGAGCCAGCCCCCCCCCCCCCCCCCCCCACCCGATACACACACACACACACACACACACACACAGACAAACCAACAGAAGATAATATGACAGACAGGCAGACAGAGAGACAGACATAATGACAGATGGAAAGGCAGACATACAAGGTACATACACAGGCATGCAGAAAACGCACCAACCGACAGACCTACCCGCCGACCCACAGACAGACAGATCGACAGACAGAAGACAGACAGACCACCTCCATGGACACATTCAGGACTTACGTGCAGAAGCGCCACCCCGATGTACTCGTTCAGCTGAGCCAGCAGGATCTCGACGATTCCCATCACAAGCAGCTGGACGGGGCTGGTCTTACCCAGGACAGCTCCAAAGGAAATGAGCGGCGTGGCCGTGGCGAAGTTGTACGTCACCATTCTGTGGCAAGGAAGACACGGTGACAACAGCAGGCAACAGCATCTCAGAAGATGGACAAGTCCACAGCAAGATAATAGAAGACAAAGTGGTCGCTCCATACAATAACATGTTAGTAAACAGAGTAGTCGCTTGACAGAATCATTTTAAGAGACAGAGTAGTCCATCCATTCATTCATGCATGCCTGCTTTCATCCATCCACCCATGCCTCCCTCCGTCCACCCATTCATCTACACATCTTTCTATCTCTTCTTGTGCATGTCTGAATCTTTGCCTCTCTGTCTATCCGTTCATCATCCATGCAACATACCACCAGCCCTGACACTCAAGCCCACTTACTCGCCCATGCCCTTGCGGAATTCCCCCCCCCCCCCCCAAAAAAAAATAAATAAAAGATGTCCACGTAGATGAATAACCTGACACTTAAGCCTACTCATACGCTTACGCCCATTCATACGCCCATGCGGAACTTATCCCCTCAAACGATGTCCACCTAGATGGACACCCAAGCCCTCTCACTCGCTCAATCCCACTCACTCGCTCAATCCCACTCACTCGCTCACGCCCACTCACTCGCCCACGCGAACTCACACGCCCACTCACTCGCCTACGCCCATGTGGAACTTCTCCCCGTCAAAGATGTCCACGTAGATGAATCCCCTGACTATGGCCGCCCACTGGATGAAGACAGCACTTAGCAACATGTTGACCCCAACGGAAGTGAACCCGTAGTTCTTCAGAAAGGTCATCAACATGCCAAAGCCCACAAAGATCATGGCGGTGACGTCAATGAAATCTGTGGAGACAAACCGCGGGCAGAAGTTGTAGATTAGTTAGCAGAAGGAACATCAATATGGCAGACGTTGTAGATTAGTTAGCAGAAGGAAAATCAATATGGCAGACGTTGTAGATTAGTTAGCAGAAGGAACATCAATATGGCAGACGTTGTAGATTAGTTAGCAGAAGGAACATCAATATGGCAGACGTTGTAGATTAGTTAGCAGAAGGAACATCAATATGGCAGACGTTGTAGATTAGTTAGCAGAAGGAACATCAATATGGCAGGCGTTGTAGATTAGTTAGCAGAAGGAACATCAATATGGCAGACGTTGTAGATTAGTTAGCAGAAGGAACATCAATATGTCAATGGCTCGTGAATACATAACCTATGCAGCAAAAGTCCAACTCCTGGCCTTCACGTGGCGGACCTGTTTAAACTAACAGGAGAAGGGGCGACGGCGAGTCTCTGGCGCCGGAAAATAACCAGTATGCTCTAGATGTGTATGCACGTACATGCATGCGCAGACAGGTGTGTGCGCGCGTACACATCTACACTCGAGTGAGACCACAGTCTGCTCTAGCAAAGAAAGGTGCTGAAGACGGAGGCAACCAGCCAAGAGGCGCACCACAGAAATCAGGATGCCACGCAATCACGCAAAATGGAATATGTCGACTACTGCTAATCGTTATGGTGCTCGCCCTGCTTTGGACCCCCAGGCAGGTGCAGTGCCGGGCCCTATGTATCGAAAGGGTCCAACCCCAACTACTGGAGGTCCTTCTCAGATGTCCTGTGGAGCCAGGGGACATGAGAATAGGACGACTGGCCATACTAAACGAAGACTTAAAATAATGCACTGGAATGCGGAGGGAGTCAGCAACAAAAAAATAGAATTAGAAAAAATCTTGGACCAAGAAAAAGTAAGCATATGTTGCTTGCAAGAAACTCACCTCAATGAAAATATAGCCTTCAAAATCAGAGTCTACCAGTGTTACCGATCTGACCGAAAGAACAGGCGAAAAGGTGGGATACTGACCCTTGTAAGAAATAACATCATGGCTTCCCAGATCAAAGTCTACATGGAAGGGGCTGAGTATCAGACACTTAAACTTAAGACAGGTAATACAGATCTACATCTGATCAATTACTACTGTCCAAGTGACCGCCCACAGGCACTGGACACTCTACCACTAAAAGAAAAAAATGATCATGTGTGGCGATTTCAACAGCCACTCGCAGAGCTGGGGCTATGATCACATGGACCAGAGAGGAGAGAGACTGGAAGACTGGCAGGATGAGAATAGATTCATGTTGATTAACAAGCCGTCCGACCCACATACTTTCTACTCGAGATCATGGCACTCTACAACTACACCTGACCTGGCTTTTCATTCACCAGACCTGGAGTGGAACATTACACGAACTGTTGGGAAACAACTTGGTGGCAGTGACCACCGGCCAGTCTTTCTAACCGTAGAAAATGAGCTTGTAAGTGAAAGCAGCACCCTCTCGAGGTGGAACTACAAGAAAGCAGACTGGGCAATGTACAAGCATCGCACCAGCATACTGGTTAGAAACCTGAACACTGAGAAAGACATAAATAAAGCAGTTGAAGAGTTTGGGAAATGCATACTACAGGCAGCGCGAGAAACAGTACCAAGAGGAGCCCGTAAACAATATAAACCCTACTGGAGTAGTGAACTGGAACAGTTGCATAATGATGTTGAAGTGTGTAGAAAGCAAGCAGAGGCCACACCCAGCCAAGAGCACCACAATAAATTCCAGCATGCAAAAGCCAAATTTCAAAGGGCCAAGCTGCAGGCTAGACGGAAAAGCTGGCAGGAGAAAACAGAGTCTCTGAACTTTGAAAGAGACACAAGGAAATTGTGGAAGCTAATAAAACAGCTTAATGACGAGGGCACAGGGAGAAACTCAAAAATTGCACTACATAAAGATGGAAACATCTTAACAAGAAAGCAAGCAGCTGACCATTTTGCGGACTCGTTCGCACAAGATAGCAATATCAAAATTAGTCCAGAGAAACAACAAGAGATTCGAGAGAAACGACAACATACAGGACAGAAGGAAATAGTACATGAGGTTCTGGAGGCACCCATTGTCTTAATGTGCCTGTCCGCTAAACGCAACTGGAGCAAACACAAAAAGCATCATCGAAAAATCGGAACTTGGTAACAGAACTCAGAACAGCATACTCAAGTGAAGCGAACGATTTTCCAGACGTTTATTTCCGCCACTGGTACAAGGATTAAACTCTGGCAGAAAAGCAGGCTGATCCCTAACCACAGGATCGGCACCTACTCAAATACATCCACCCCTGAGCTCCCAAACCAGCTCGTCGCCCTTGAAGCCTTCCTATCCATTCTTCAGCTCAATTTCTTAGATACTAAGATTTAGTCTAGGTGGATTTTCCATTCCCGGTCCTTTTCACTGTTGTGTCGTCCTCAATAAACTCCTTACCAGACTCCCTGCTGTCTCATCCCGAAATCACGGCATCCAGGTGTCACCTTCACCTCGAGCCTTCAGAAACACATCTTGTTCGTATCACAAAGTCACAGTGTCTCCCGTTGCCTCCCCATTCTCCTTGGATTCCTCTGTTGACATCCACTTTAGTGTCTGAATGGGAAACTCCGTATATGATTTTCATCGCCCATTCCGATGACGTCATTTTGTCTAAACGCCATGTGGCAGTATGCCCCCCTCCCTTTTAAAATGATGTAATCATTTTTTCTTTACATCAATAGAATTAACCTGTTACATAGCAGTGTAGACACAATGACTTTCACAAGACCAGCAATAATAACTAATGATCAATGATCAAAATATAACTATACTAACATAGTATTTAATCTAACTACGTTAACTAATCAACTATTATCACAATTCATTAAATTAACTCTATATACACATACTAATAATAATTCAATTCAACTCATCTCACAATACGTGTTCACCGTTTTTCCTTTAAAGTAGTTACCCCCTAGTCACAAACCATCCAAGTGAAAACTCGATACAGGAGAAAAGCCACACAAGTCAAAGTTCCCAAAGTTCTCCATGCCTCAACGGTTCCTCCTCACGTAAATTTCTTATCATCCTGTCAAAATCACATATTGACAGAAGTATCCAACTACTTAAACTAGCTACTTGCATTAATAATATGTAATTGTTGATCTGTGTGTGTATTGCCAGTAAATTCGGTGCTATCTAACCCATTTCCAAACACTCTATGAACCAACAACTATAATAAACTAGGATTGAATAAATTGAATAAAATATTTATATTTATAGTTGATTTAAAATATCGGCAAGATTATAATTGAGTTGTAGCTCTTACAGTTTTGTGAAGAATCATATCTCAAAGATTCAAGATTTCTAAGATAATAAATCAGAAATATAATAAATATTTAAATCAAATACTCTTCATAAAATTATTAAGTTCTCTAATAACGATATAGTTACGAACAATTATCTGTAGAATAGAGAACCAACATATTTTCACACACTTAAGTGAAGAAAAATAGTGAGAACAATTCTGACAAGTATAACCTTACACAGTGACATCTGGGATAACTAAGTAATAAGCCCCTAATGTGTCTGTAGTGTACTATGTGTTGACATGAACCTAACACTTTCATCCAATTTTATTTTTCTTGTTATTTTTTCCTTTTATTCGTCCTTTCATTCATTTTCTTTCTTTCTTTCTTTGTTTCAAATCTGTAGAATCTCTCTTCTGCACGCATGCCAATATTTGTACATGGTAACTTTGTGTATCTTCTTTTAACTTGTGAATGGATAATTGTAATGCCGCACGCAACGTATTTCTTTGATTGTGTGTATCTGTTAGTGACATACTGTTTAACTTCAGCGTGTATGTGTGTAATACACCTAATGACTTCTGTATGTACGTTTGTGACACACTTCTTGACTTCTGTGCGTATGTATGTAATACATCTCTTGCCTTTTGTGTGTATATTTGTGCTATGCTTCTTCACTTCTGTGTGCATGTTTATGATATGCGTTTTTGTTTGTATGAACCCGTTTACACTATGTTTCCCCGCTTGTTGTGCATGCAACTTTTGTGTGTAACAACCAATGCGTGTAACTTTTGGTTTCTTTTTTGAATGTTTCAAAAATATGTCATTTACCGACAAATAATCTCGTTTGCTTTGTTTTTGAGTATCCGTTATTTCTTCATGTTTGGGTTCGTTGACTTTGTGCAAATCTTGGTATTTGCACTTATTTACCGTTATGCTATCACTCAGTAGCGTTGAATCATGCATGTCTACCGTTGATGTACCCTGTTCTATTTGCGTCTTTTCTTCTTCTTCTTCTTCTTCTTCTTCTTCTTCTTCTTCTTCTTCTTCTTCTTCTTCTTCTTCTTCTTCTTCTTCTTCTTCTTCTTCTTCTTCTTCTTCTTCTTCTTGTGTTGTTTCAATTTGGGCATTTGTACTTGTAAGTGTTTCGTTAGACTTGTGTTCTATAGTTCCTTTCTGAACGAAATCTCTGGCGATTGGTTCTTTCACTACTGTAGCACATACTTTACTTGTGTGATTACTTTCATACATTTGTCTTATACGCTCTTTCCACATAGCTTCCTTTGCAAGATTCTCATTTTCGAGTGCGAGTCGTTTTTGCTTGATTTCTGTCTCTACGGTTAATTGTCTTTCTTCCATCTCTCTCCTCATTGCAGATATCTTTTCACGTTGCAAAGTTAATTCTTTTTCTCTAGACTCTATTCGTTCGCGGTGCAAGGCTACCCTCTTTTCATGTTCCAGAACTAGTTCACTTCGTTTGATAGCCATCTCACGTTCCTTTAGTTCGTTTTCAAGAACCCATGTCTTTTGTCGTTCCTTCTTTTCAGTTGCTAGTTTTTGCAATCGTTCCTCCTTCTCACGTGCAGTTTTAGCTCTGAATTCTTGCAGAGCCCAGTTTCGAAGCTCAGCACCAGTTAGACCATTTTTTTCTCCCAAGATAACGCAATCTAGAAGTGTAGCCATCTTGACCTATCTGTATAATAATTTATCTAGCTGAAATATGATAGCACCATGCAAAAATGTAAATATGTTCGATTCAGATAAGATAATCAATATAACAACTGTTGAACAACATGTGAACTGTAACTCAACAGCACTGTAAACTTGAACAATAAAGAAATTCAGTAACTTCTTGCTATCTATATATCTGAAGTGTTATTATCTGTAAATAACAGAAAATAATATAAGAAATATATTCAGTATAAAGAATATATAATACTAGACAACAATGACAGAAGACGACTGACGAGTGCCGTAATTAGATATTTTCTTTCATAAAAGACAATAGTACTTTTATAGAAATTACTACTATACTTAACCCAAGACAACAATTATGTGTTGACACCACAATATTCAAGTGTCCTTGCTTAATGTAGAAACGCTCTTCCAACCGCTCCCACTATCTATTTTTTAACTAATTTACTTAATATTAAATAATAGGCACCTCATTTATCAACAACAACACATTAACCAACAATAACATATACTGGCCTTGTGCACTATTTGGTTGATTCTTTTGGTGTCCACTATGACGTGTGGAACAAAAAGTTGACGTTATGTCCAGACGTTATCGTTGTCAGTAAATGTTGACGTACGTAGTAAATGTTCGGTCCTGATTGATCTAGTTGAGTTTATCCACTGTAACAATGTCCTCAGCGATTTCAGAAATTAGTATGCTCCAGTGTAGGTGTGCTGTTGTCTGTGTATCCACATGTGGCGTTGTCCAAGTGACCTGGTATCATTGCCAATTAGCGACCAACTATGTTGAATATCGTATGCAGTTGTGGGTGTGTTGGTCAGTAAGCACGACTGTATGTTAGAAAATTTTCTTATACACTCTCACGAGAGTACAATGAACTTCCACTCCGCCCTTGGATCACGTGATCCGTGACCAACCCATGCGTAATCGTGATTGGTTAGGGCGTGTACGTTGAACCTTGATGCAATGTAACAGCCTTATTCTGATGCTAGGCTGGACGATGAGTGTTTGATGCGGGCCTCGGAAGTAAGTCTTCTAACGAATGTCGAGTTCAGTTATGCGTGACTCACTTTCGTATCACGCTCGAAATACTTCCTATCGATCCGACTCGTGTTAATGAGTAGATTACAGCTCCAATGTCTGGATACAACATCCATAATGTCCCATGTATAATGTAGACAATAATATCTTGTGACGCAACTTCGTGTCCGGTAATGCTAGTGAGGTGTCAGTCTAATATAATGAACTGGCACCGTGAGACAACCGAAATGCTGCTTCGGCAACTGTCACGAGCGTGTAAATGTCTCACACTTGTAGGTGGCAACATGTTTTGGCGTTTTGAACAACCAAGTCAAAACTGTTAGTAATGTTCGTAAAATAACGAATGTCTTTTTGATAGAGTAAACTATACTTGCAGATCGGTAGTACACTCCATCCTATGTGGAATAGTCCAACGATAAATGTGATAATAATCCCGAATCATGACGAACTTCATAAATTCCGTAGATTGTTTAGCATAAAGTCACTTTTGAGCAGTTGTAATCAAATTGGTGAGCAAATCATCAATTCTCGAATGTACAGTGTCTATCGTTGTGTTATCGTCCAATATTGTGGTGTAGACTTGTGGCAGCGCAGTGTTTCTTCAGATCTTATGGCCTACTCACATCAACATAGTTACTTTCCATATCGACCATGGTGTCGAATGTTTCGGACATTTCATATCCATGTACTAGCACTGTAGTCGTACCCGTACATTCTTTCAATGTCTAAGATATAACAAATGTAATGTCCCAGTGTGGAATGTTATCGTTTAAATTGGGTAAAGTGTGCCATTAACGTATATGTGTCTATAAGTATGTTTCCATGTGCATCGTAGCCTAACTGTACTATGTAAATGTTCTTCGTCCCGTACACTCTGTGGTATTCAACGCTTATCTATCGCTTTCTTCAAAATCTTATAGTTACTTCCTCAGCGATGATCAGTGTACTTCAATGTTCTTGACGTTAGATATGTGAAAGAGTGGAAGAGTCAAATTGGAGGACAAAGACTCCTTCTTTGTAAGCGCGACAGAATATATGTCGAGTAAGTATTCAAATGTCGCGTACTTCGATAGAGAATCCGTTTTTATTTGCTCATAATTTAGTGACGAAAGACATGTGTATGACTTTTCAATTTGGACAATAGTAAAACATCTTCAGTTTTATATCAAATTGTCAATAATGTTCATACAATAGTGGTTCTAAAACACGTTATTGAAATCGTGTTTCACTTTATGTTTTGGGTTGTGCGCACTATTCTATGTCTGCATACTTGTCGATATTGGTGACAATGTCTATTCGTATCGACACACTGCGCAATTATAAATTGTGAAGTAAATTAGACTTTACCTTTATGGGTCTTCACCATCTTTGTCTCCTTATGACGTGATAATTCGTGTATTGTTTCTTTCTGTGTAGCACGGTGTGAACTGCGTATCTGGTGCGTAATTCCTTATGTTCAGCTCTTAGAAACTGGCGGGAATTTATGTTGATCAACAAACGGTGTCCAGAAACGACCCCCACGTTGTCTTAATGTGCCTGTCCGCTAAACGCAACTGGAGCAAACACAAAAAGCATCATCGAAAAATCGGAACTTGGTAACAGAACTCAGAACAGCATACTCAAGTGAAGCGAACGATTTTCCAGACGTTTATTTCCGCCACTGGTACAAGGATTAAACTCTGGCAGAAAAGCAGGCTGATCCCTAACCACAGGATCGGCACCTACTCAAATACATCCACCCCTGAGCTCCCAAACCAGCTCGTCGCCCTTGAAGCCTTCCTATCCATTCTTCAGCTCAATTTCTTAGATACTAAGATTTAGTCTAGGTGGATTTTCCATTCCCGGTCCTTTTCACTGTTGTGTCGTCCTCAATAAACTCCTTACCAGACTCCCTGCTGTCTCATCCCGAAATCACGGCATCCAGGTGTCACCTTCACCTCGAGCCTTCAGAAACACATCTTGTTCGTATCACAAAGTCACAGCGTCTCCCGTTGCCGTGTTCTGACGTTCTCCCCATTCTCCTTGGATTCCTTTGTTGACGTCCACTTTAGTGTCTGAATGGGAAATTCCGTATATGATTTTCATCGCCCATTCCGATGACGTCATTTTGTCTAAACGCCATGTGGCACCCATCACAATCAGCGAACTGGAGCTAGCCATATCAAAACTGAAAATGAGAAAGTCACCAGGAGCTGATGGTATCTCCAATGAAATGATCAGGAACCTAGGAACAGAGGCCAAAACAAAGCTGTTGCAGATCTTCAATAACAGCTGGACCTTAGGCAGTGTTCCACAAGCCTGGAGAGAAGCAATCATGATACCCCTCCTAAAATCAGGGAAAGATGGTTCCATTGCCTCTAGCTACAGACCAATTAGCCTCACCAGCTGTCTCTGCAAAACACTGGAGCGCATCATCAATCACAGACTGCAGTGGTACATTGAAAGTAAAAACATCCTTGTGCCACAGCAGGCTGGCTTTAGGCAGTGCTACTCTACGGAAGATCAGACAACCTACCTCTCTCAAGAAATTGAGGATGCATTCCAAGAGAAGAAGCTGGTGCTTGCGGCATGGATAGATCTGAAGAAAGCCTTTGACAAAGTCTGGAAAGAAGGTCTGATGAAGAAACTGAGAAACTGCAAAGTCAATGGAAGAATGTACAAATGGGTGAAAGCATACTTGCACAACAGAAGAGCCCGAGTACAGATAGACGGACTCAAGAGCAAGAAAGTACTACTGCGTCACGGTGTCCCCCAGGGCGGAGTCTTGTCCCCCACACTTTTTCTAATCTTCATCAATGATCTTGTTGCTCACCTACCGCATGGAATTAAAGCGGCAATGTACGCCGATGACCTGGTTCTATGGAGCACAAATGAATATGCATCAGTGGCCACGAGATTGCTACAAAGAGCTGTAGATACATTTGCTGCATGGGCAAATAGATGGTGTGTCAGCATAAACACTGACAAGTGCAGCACAACCCTATTTACCCTCTCTCCAAAACAAAAGGCAGGGATCATCCAGATAAATGGAACACCCATAAGAGAAGATAAAGAACCAACATACCTTGGAGTAACATTTGATGGCAAGCTGACATGGAGAAAGCACATCAACAAAGCAGTAGCAAAAGCCAGAAGGAAAATAGCCATCCTGAGAAAGCTAAGTGGAACCACATGGGGAGCCAGTACGAAAATACTTAGCAAAGTTTACCAACAGAGCATACGACCACACCTGGAATATGGGTCAACTGCGTGGTGTTCAGCATCAAATACCACACTACAAGAGCTGGACAAGGTGCAAAATCAAGCACTTAGAGTCACCACAGGAGGGATGAGATCAACCCCTATAGTGGAAATGGAGAAGATGGGGAGGACACAGGCACTGAGTGAGCGCAGAGATACGAAAACGCTAATACAAGCAGAAAAGTTCCTCAGCTTGCCAGGCCACCCTATGAAGAACAGATTTGAAAACCTAGCTATGGGGCGGTTGAAAAGAAGTAGTTTTATCCACCAGGCCAAACGACTCTGCAGAGAAACCACTGATCTGCCCACAGTTGGTATCCCCCTAACAACTATTCCAGAGCGAACTCCATGGAAAGATGAGCATAGACTATCGTTACAAATCCAGACAAAAGTGAGAGGAATATTTGACAAGGAAGAACAGAACAGTGTGCAGCGCAGAACAGCCACTCTCAGCTTCCTTGATGAAGAATACCCACAGGACCTCTGGATCCGAGTCTACACAGATGGGTCAGCACAAAATGCTGTTCGAAATGGAGGAGCGGGAGTGTACATAGAATACCCAAATAATACTAGGGACACAGCCAGAGTACCGACAGGAAAGTACTGCCATAACTATGATGCCGAAATTGAGGCAATCAAGATAGCAACAGAGAAATTACTAAATAACAGCAATGGTACTCAACCTGTGGTGCTACTAACAGATGCAAAATCAGTACTCGAGGCGCTCCTCTCTGGGAAATTGCCAGTACTAAGGACACTACTTTCTGAACTTAGCAGTCAGCATAAAGTCACCATACAGTGGATACCATCCCACTGTGGAGTACCCGGAAACGACAGAGCTGATCAATTGGCTAAGGAAGGAGCCAAAGAGGAACAGCCTGATGTGCCCGTTACATACCACCAAAAGAAAAGAATGATCAAATCAGTCAGAAAGCCACCAAAACCTGCTCAAGATGACTACCACATTATGGACAGACCAGAACAAGTCATTATTCTGCGCCTCAGAACAGGACACAATAGATTACGCAACCACATGTATACAAAATTCAAGATTGGTGAAACAGCCATGTGCACATGTGGATTGGCGTCGCAGACAGCAGAGCACATACTCCAAGACTGCCCAAAATATAACATATCTAGGCAAACCTTCTGGCCTAGAGAGACGACAGTGGAAGATAAACTCTATGGACCACTGTGTGAACTGAAAAAAACAGTTCAATTCATGCAAAAGACGACATTGCAGATATAGACATATTTCAAGCGAACGAAAGAAGAAGAAGTTAGCAGAAGGAACATCAATATGGCAGACGTTGTAGATTAGTTAGCAGAAGGAACATCAATATGGCAGACGTTGTAGATTAGTTAGCAGAAGGAACATCAATATGGCAGACGTTGTAGATTAGTTAGCAGAAGGAACATCAATATGGCAGACGTTGTAGATTAGTTAGCAGAAGGAACATCAATATGGCAGACGTTGTAGATTAGTTAGCAGAAGGAACATCAATATGGCAGACGTTGTAGATTAGTTAGCAGAAGGAACATCAATATGGCAGACGTTGTAGATTAGTTAGCAGAAGGAACATCAATATGGCAGACGTTGTAGATTAGTTAGCAGAAGGAACATCAATATGGCAGACGTTGTAGATTAGTTAGCAGAAGGAACATCAATATGGCAGACGTTGTAGATTAGTTAGCAGAAGGAACATCAATATGGCAGACGTTGTAGATTAGTTAGCAAGTAGAACATCAATATGGCAAACCTAGTCGTTTGCAAGATCACCAAGTCTGTCTCAATGTCTGCATATCCATCTGTTAGCTCATTCATCCAGCCATCAATCCATCCAGCCATCAATCCATTCAGCCATCAATCCATCCATCCATTGTCTGTTAGCTCGTCAAATCCAATCACCCGTTTGTCTGTCTGTCTGTCTGTTAGCTCATCGATCCATTCCCCCGTCTGTCTGTCTGTTAGCTCGTCAAATCCAATCACCCGTTTGTCTGTCTGTCTGTCTGTTAGCTCATCGATCCATTCACCCGTCTGTCTGTTTGTTTGTTAGCTAGGCTATCCATCTATTCACTCGTTTGTCTGTCTGTTTGTCTGTTAGCTCGTCCATCCATTTACCCGTCTGTTTGTCTGTTAGCTCGTCAAATCCATTCACCAATTTGTCTGTCTGTTTGCTCGTCAAATGCATTCACCCATTTGTCTGTCTGTTTGTCTGTTAGCTTGTCCATCCATTCTTACCTCTGTCTATCTGTTAGATCATCGGTCCATGCATCCATTTACCCGTCTGCCTGTCTGTTTGTTAGCTCCACCATCCATCCATTCACCCATCTGTCTGTCTGTTTCTTTGTAAGTCCGCCATCCATCCATTCACTCGTCTGTCTGTCTGTCTGTCTGTATGTCTGTCTGTCTGTCTGTCTGTCTGTCTGTCTGTCTGTTCCGCCATCCATCCATTCACCAGTCTATCTGTCTGTTTGTTAGCTCCGCCATCCATCCATCCATTCACCCGTCTGTCTGTTAGATCAGCCGTCCATCTATCCATTCACCCACCTGTCTGTCTGTCTGTCTGTCTGTCTGTCTGTCTGTTCCGCCATCTATCCATTCACCCACCTGTCTGTCTGTTTGTTAGCTCCGCCATCCATCCATTCACTCATCTGCCTGTCTGTTAGATTATCCGTCCATCCATCCATTCACTTTTATCTTATGTCTGTCTGTCTGCATGTCCGTCTGTTAGCTCATCCATCATCCAGCCATCCGTTTATCCGCCTGTTAGATCTTCCATCTCTCCATCCATCCATCTATCAGTCTGTCTGTATGCATGTCCATCTATTAGATCGTCTACCCATTCATCCGTCTGTCTGTGTATCTGTCTCTGTCTGTCTGTCTGTCTGCATGTATGTCTGTTAGATCGTCCATCCATCCATACACCCGTCTGTCTGTCTGTTAGATCGTGGTAAGCTGTGAATGTGTTGAATAAACAGCCGCGGACCAACAGCCGGTGGTCATTGACAGGAGGCGAGTTAGTTGGTAGAGCAGCTGCCTCTATAAAATATCACAAATCTCTGTGACATGGCTTTGGTGGGTAAGAGGTGCCATATATAACCTCTGCCATCTGCTGCCTTGCAGGGTTTGTCTGTTTAGACAAAGACTAGTGTAGCCAAACCATGCACAAACCTGCGGAAGTCCAGAGGAAACCATCTTTTATGTATCCCTTGTCAACCATGCTTCCAAACATGGGCATCAAACATTTGTCAGAATTGTTTGGGAATCGTCTGAGGAGTTGCCGATTTTTCGTCAGTACTCTGTTCAACCCGTGTGGGTTTTAATTACTGGCACCTGGCTGTCTCGACAGACGGTAGTTTGTTACATTGGGCTTTAAAAAACATAATAACTACAACCCATGGTGGGGACCTGGGATGGAGTTATACTTCTCCATAGCACAAAGCCTGGGCTAAACTGTAGAGACCATTTGTTGCCCATGCAGCATGATCCCTGTCTCTGTCTACCTAGTTTACTATAGAGGAAAGGAAACACTAATACGCCTGGAACAAGACAAATTGCAGAAGCTGTCGGATCAGCAAAGCTGTCCGCCTGTCGGAGCTACGATTCTAGACCAATTGCCTACCAAGGCTTAGGTCCTGGTCTGCTCTGCCATGACATTTAGTGCTTTGGTTGCATTTCCTCACACTAAGAAAAGGCATGTAGCCTCCCACATTCACTCCTCCGCCCGAAGCCGTTGGCACAATGTGGGATGTCGGGTTTGGTGAGCGCTGCCAAACATTCTGTGCTAACAGAAAGCAGATAGTACCGTCTACTTCCATATGGTAGTTCAGTCATATCTGACTTAGACCTGATTTTTATGTATTATTACCATCATCAAGTGCCCTGACAATCGGCGTGGCGTTCATGTCTCTCCTCGGGTCTCGGTCTTTGGTGTTCTGGATCAACTCTGCTGATGATACCCCTCCATACCATCGTCTCAATCCATCCAGCATCATCTCTCTTGAGCTGCCTCTCTTCCTCTTGATCTTTCCAGTCGTCAAGGTGTTCTCCAATGCCGCTCTTCTCATCACATGATCGAGAAAAGCTGTTTGTCTCTTTCTTATTGGTGTATATAATGTTCTAGTTTTGTTAGCCTCTTTCAGACAATCGTCGTTAGTTACTCTGGCACATTCATGTATTTTGTTTGTTTGTTTGTTTGAATATAACCTTATTTAGATGTCTGGTAACGAAAGGCGACGATGAACGGAACTGGTCTCATAACCTCTTACGTTCTTGGTCTAGAGTACAACAAGACCTAGAGTACAACAAGACATACCACTTCACACCTCAAGGGCAGTATATGATACGATACAACACACACACACACACACACACACACACACACACACACACACACACACACAGAGAGAGACAGAGAGAGAGACAGAGAGAGAGAGAGAGAGAGAGAGAGAGAGAGAGAGAGAGAGAGAGAGAGAGAGAGAGAGAGAGAGAGAGAGAGGTTCCATACATATTTCACCTATACAAATATCACTTGACTTAACCCCGGCTTTCGGAGCTTTTGGGCTAAAGTACTAAAGTAACACTTTGTATCACATTAGGTATACACAACAAATCGACAAATCCTTGAGTGCCTTGAGTGCGAACTTTCAATGAAAATTGCTTTGCAAACACTTTTCACATTCATGAAAAGAACGCAACTATAAGAACAGTGTTTATAAAGGTGTTTACCGCGAGGCTTTTGAATATCAAACCGTCTTACTTTCCTGACATTGAGCCGCATACCGACTAGATTTCAGCTGATTTTACTTCGTTATTGTTGAGGTTTTCTCTGGCTGTCCGAAATCCACCTTTTATTATTGAAATACGTGGTATTCTATTCAAAATTTTTATGTTATTGCAGGGCCGAATATTCTGTTATGAGTTTAGATAATATATTTTGTTTGTTCATGCGAGTAAGAAAATTATGATGTTTATGTCTTGGCTACTGTTATGGATATTCAAAGGCATTTGACTATGTACAACATCCGAAACTTAGGAAAATCATGAGGAATATGGGCTTTCCATCACATGTAATTTACAACTCATAAAAATACTCTATCTAGACCAACAAGCGGCTGTTAGAATTGATGGCGAGACATCAGATTGGTTTAAGATCAAACGTGAAGTCCGTCAGGGGCTGAGTCCTGTCACCCTATTTGTTTAATCTGTATGCCGAAAATATAATGAGAAATGTCAGAGATGATATAACTAGGGAGCAATTTGATGCCCTAAATATCAGTGGTCATGAAATACCGGTGATTCGGTATACTGATGATACAGTATTACTATCCACATCACAGAATTGTACAGAAAATCTAATAACCTCAACTCAAAAGAATAGTGAAAATCACAATGTATATCTTAATATAGCAAAAAGAAAGATAATGCATACGGATAAAAATACTATGGAGAAAGAAATATTTGTTAATGAGGAAATATTGGACCATGGAAAATAAGTAAAGAGAGCAGACAGAAATGTTGTTTCTCCGTTATGTGGTAGGAATTTCATTGGCGGCGTCGAAGAGGCGGCACATCAGGATATTAGCTGCCGAACCTGTCTAGAATGTCCAGGATAGAGTGGTGGTGGTGGTGGTGGTGGTGGTTGTAGTAGTAGTTATGTAGTTGTTGTAGTGGTGGTGTTAGTGGTAGTAGTTATAGTAGTAGTTGTAAAGGTGGTGTTAGTGGTAGTAGTTATAGTAGTAGTTGTAAAGGTGGTGTTAGTGGTAGTAGTTATAGTAGTAGTTGTAAAGGTGGTGTTAGTGGTAGTAGTTATAGTAGTAGTTGTAAAGGTGGTGTTAGTGGTAGTAGTTATAATTGTAGTTGTAGTAGTTGTAGTATTAGCTGTAGTAGTAGTAGTAGTAGTAGTAGTAGTAGTAGTAGTAGTAGTAGTAGTAGTAGTAGTAGTAGTAGGAGCAGTAGTAGTAGTAGTAGTAGTAGTAGGAGCAGTAGTAGTAGCAGCAGCAGCAGCAGCAGCAGCAGCAGCAGCAGTAGTAGTAGTAGTAGTAGTAGTAGTAGTAGTAGTAGTAGTAGTAGTAGTAGTAGTAAGTAGGCTTGCAGTAGAAGGTCAGTGCTGTGGCAGTGGATAGCGTAGTTCAGTCAGCCATGACAAAGTTACTTACTCGGATATTTCGTGTAGTTGACATCCTCGACCCTGGTCCTGTTTGGATGGAATATCTTCCGGGTAATCTTCACTGTCCGGGTATCGCCCAAAATGGCGATGACCACAATGAAAGCAATCTGAATGAAAACCACTAGAACTGAGAATTTGACTGCTCTTCTGGACACCGACATTGTCCGGGCGGTATCGAATATTTGAAGGTATCGATATCAGTGTAGCAATTCCCAAGTGAGGAAACGTTTTCAGTCGTCACGTTTTAAATAAGATACTTTTCTTAGGTACGTTAATGCTGATTTTACGAGTTGTTGGCATATATTTTTCCGTTTCTGAATCCTGGTATTTGAAAGACGGGAAACGGTTTTAGCTGATCATATAATTCCCATGGCTGTTTCATTCTAGGATGAGAAATAGATTCACGGGTATTGATTGACCATCACACTAAGGACGTGGGGAGATAGGCAGATATTAGTGAAAGCATTACAATATATACTTAATAGAAAGCCATGGACAGAAAGAGTACAGCAGTGATTAGAATCTGCCACCCTCGAATGGCAACAGCGCTATCTTTAAACAAAAAAAAAAAGTGTATTTCAGCTTTGCTTTGTTTTTCGGTTACAGATAATTTTCATTGCCCACGGATATATCCATAAATGACCCAGTCTCCTCCTATAGATCACACAAGGCGAGTCTCAACAAAGAACATCTCCGCAACACAGGTGATGATTCCAGATGCCCGATTACCAGAACCATACATACTATCAATATGACTTCCACGTGAGCAGTTTTCTTAACCAACTGTAAGTTTTCCCGGGCAGTGGTTTATACGATCTACTCTTTTCGATTGTTAACTGCCGAAGGATTTTTAACTTCCACTATGTCCTCACGGGCCCTCCGTTAACGACCTTGTATAGTATAATATCATCATCAAATGTTTTGCAGACTGGCGTAGGCAATCATACTTCTCAACATGTTGCGACCTCTAGCGGCATAGATCAGTTCGTGTGCTGACGCCCTTCCGTGCCTTGACACAAGACTGTCAAGAACTTTCTCTTGCTGTTCTTTCTTCTTCTATCTGTTCATAAATTTGTCCAGTTTGTAACAATGTGTTCCAGTTTTTTTCTTCTCATAAGTGGTCAAAAAACGAAGACTGTCTCTTTCTTATGTTTGTGAGAAAGCTGTCTTACACTAGACTGTTCTTATATTGTAAATATCCATCAGTTTACGTCGTGAATCGAACTATGTCCTCTCGAGGCTAAGGCGTTTGTTGTAACCCAGCTAGCCATTCCACCATCCAAGTGTACATCGACAATCAGCTAACTAAACACATTGGATGGAAATGATTTTGATAACCTAAACTATAATCCACCCCATAGAGAGGCGGATTCACTTTTCTTTTGATCGGATGAGATGGTATTAGTCCATCCAGAATGATGACCTATTCATTTCATCCTAGTGGGATCGAAAGCATGGAGCCGTGAGTTCAAAGATGGCTGATAAGGCCTATTTTGGCTCGAATTGTTCTTCGACCATGTGTCACTTGACTGGCATGCCAGATCACAGGCTTCCTAAACGATTTTTTTTTTACGGCGAGCTGTGCTGTGCTGTGGTAAACCAACAAGCAGCAGTTAGAATAGATGGCGAGACATCAGATTGGTTTGACATCAAACAAGAAGTCCGTCAGGGCTGCGTGCTGTCACCCTATTTGTTTAACCTGTACGCCGAAAATATGAGAAATGTAAGAGATGATATAAACAGGGAGCTATATGATGCCCTAAATATTGGCGGTCATGACATACCAGAGATTCGATATGCTGATGATACAGTATTGCTATCCACAACACAGACTGGCATAGAAAACCTAATAGCCTCAACCCAATTGAATAGTGAAAATCACAACTTATATCTTAACATAGCAAAAACAAAGATAATGCATACAGATAAAACTACTATGGAGAAAGAAATATATGTTAATGGGGAAAAATTGGAGGTGGTGGAAAATGTTGAATATCTTGGGTCACTGAATGCCAGCAACGGTGACACAATGAAAGAAATTAAACGGCGACTATCAATTGCTCTTCAAAGACTAAAACAACTGAATAAATTATGGATTGGGACAGACAGAACTACAAAAATTAGATTTTTAAGAGCATGCATCTTTCCCACTGCAACATACGCCTGTGAGACATGGACACTTACTAAACAAGCTGAACAGCGCATAAATGCCTTTGAATATAAATGTTATAGACGAGTTCTAAGAATATCTTGGGTAAAGAAAAGAACAAATGCATCCATACTTCAAGAATTGAATATTGAAGAAGGTTGGCTATTAAAGACGATAAAACAAAGACAATTAAAATATTTTGGTCACTTGAAACGTCACGAAAGTTTGGAGAGAACAATAATGGAAGGGTATATGCCTGGGAAGAGAGGAAGAGGAAGTCAAAGAGAAGATGGGTGCAGGATGTGGCGGATGATCTCCAGATGGGTGCATCGGACGCGGGACATCTTGCTTATGATCGAGAGGTTTTCCGGAAGGTTGTTATGGGAGCGAGGTTCTGCAAAGGACATGCTACTGAATGAATGAATGAATGAATGAATGAATGAATGAATGAATGAATGAATGAATGAATGAATGAATGAATGAATGAATGTGCTGTGGTAAACACTGCCAAGGCGGCCAGAGGAAACCCTTTAAAGACACTCTGAAAATCTCACTGAAAGCTTTTGGAATTCATCATGACACTTGGGAGACTGCTGCCAAAGATCGAAATTCGTGGCGTACATTATTACGCAAGGGTGCAGTCACTTGTGAAGCAACCAGGACTGCAAGAGCTGTGAAGAAAAGGCTGGACATAAAAACCACTGCAGGAGATCCTCCTCCAGAAACGTCAAGCATTCTTTGCCCACATTGTCAAAGAACATTTCGAGCCAAAATAGGCCTTATCAGCCATCTTAGAACTCAACGGCTCCATACTTTCAACCCAACTGGATGACATGAATGGCCAACTTCATTCTTGATGGACAAACAACATCGGTCTAAGAAATGTACGTGTCGTATATAGGTCAAATAACAAGCTTTAAAACTTGGAGCACATCGTTAACGAATAGGTTGCACAGATTCTAAACTTTGCAGCTGTTCAGAACCAAGGTGAACTGAAGAGCACACCTTTCAACGATGCCCAGAACACATCGTCATCATGTGCCATGTCGAAAAGCGTGGGCGGTCATGTTTCGCCATCTCACACGGTCACCAGAGTCATGGATCAGCTCTGTGTTCTTGTCTCGACCATGCCACATGGCCAAGCCATCTAGATATTTACTTCTCTGCCTCCCATTTGTTCTTTTCCCTTCAATCTTGCCAGTTGTCACCATGTTCTCCAATTTATTTCTTCTCTTAACGTGTCCAAAAAATTGTGGTTAAGTCTAATTTCAGTAATCAGTATACTGTTTTGATTTGTTTTTGTAGGACTTGTTCGTTTGCTTTTCATCTTCTTCTTCTTCTTTCGTTAACTGGAAATATGTCTATAACTGCAATGTTGTCTCTTGTATGAATCTAACAGTCTTTTTTAGTTCACTCAGCGGTCCATATAATTTATCCTCCACTGTTGTCTCTCTAGGCCAGAAGGTTCGCCTGGATATGTTGTAGTTTGGGCAGTCCTGGAGTATGTGCTCTGCTGTCTGCGACGCCAAACCACATGTGCACATGGCTGAGTCACCAATCTTGAATTTTGTATACATGTGGTTGAAAAACAACACAGCAGTAACAATGCGAAACTAATGCACAAAAGAATTCAGGAGCTTACTAATCAAAGAACACGTACATCAGCAGGCTGCCTAAAGACAAAAGATGGAAGAGTCATAATAGAAAAAGATCATGTATGGTCAGATTACGTGAAAAACCTCTCATCATACAGAGACGAACAGTATGATGTCCAAAATAATAATGAAGGACCAGCAATTTTAAAGATGGAGGTTCAGAATTCGCTTAACCATATGAAATCTGGCAAGACCCCCGGTTCAGACAGCGTCACAACAGAAATGATTAATGCTTTAGAAGAATATGGAGTAGATAAAGTTACCAGTCGCTTAATACAATATATGATACTGGAAATATACCTCAGGAGTTATGTAATTCTGTATTTATTGCAATCCCAAAGAAATCAGGAGCCTTGGAATGTGATCAACATCGAACAATTAGTATAATGAGTCACATCACGAAGATTTTGCTAAGAATTATCATGCAAAGAGTTAGGAGGAAAATACAACCTGAAATAGGAGAAGAACAATGTGGGTTTGTGGAAGGCAAGGGTACAGTAAATGCTGTGTATATACTGAGAAACATAATCGAACGTTCTATAGAAGTAAACAAAGATCTACACCTTTGCTTTATTGACTACACAAAGGCTTTTGATAAAGTGAGACATGTCAACATGATAAGGATGCTTGAAGATCTACAAATTGATGGAAAAGATCTTAGACTTGTAAAAAACATATATTGGAAACAACAAGCTGCCATAAGAGTTGATAATGAAGTAAGCCAATATCAGCCTATTAAAAGGGGTGTGAGACAGGGATGTGTAATGTCTCCAGATCTGTTTTCCCTGTACAGTGAAAGTATTTTCAGAAATATTGAAGATATGGAAGGAATCAACATTGGGGGACGATGCATCAATAACATTAGATATGCAGATGATACAGTCTTGATTGCAGACAATGAACAGGACCTGCAAAATTTAGTAGATGCGATTGTTACACACAGTGAACAACTAGGGTTAGAATTAAATTGTAAAAAGACACAGATTATGGTCGTCACTAGGAAGGACGAAATACCACAATGTAATATACAAGTAAATGGGAATATTCTTCAACAAGTGAGCAGGTACAATTATCTCGGAACAGTAATAACATCTGATGGGAGATGCCTTGAAGAGATTAGAACAAGAATCGCCATGGCAAAAGTAGCCTTTAGCAAGATGAAAAACATATTGACCAATAACAAGATGTCAATTGAAACGAGAAAAAGAGTGTTGAGATGCTACATTGAACCTGTACTTTTATATGGATGTGAAGCGTGGACAATGAGCAGTCAGGCTGAAAAACATCTGATGGCTGTAGAGATGTGGTTTCTGAGGAAAATGCAAAGAATACCATGGACAGCCAGAAAGACCAATGAACAAGTCCTTCAAGAAACAAATGAAGATCGTAAATTGATTAGAGAAATTAGACGTAGACAGTCAAAATTTTTTGGGCATGTTATGAGAAGAAATGGATTGGAGAATTTGGTGACAACTGGTAAGATCGAGGGGAACAGACCAAGGGGAAGACCTAGAAGCAAGTACCTGGATGGCTTGGCCTTGTGGCATGGTCGAGACAGAAACACGGAGCTGATCCACGACTCTGGTGATCGAGTGAGATGGCAGAACATGACCGCCCACGCTTACCGGCATGGCACATGATGGATGGATGGATACATGTGGTTGCGTAATCTATTGTGTCCTGTTCTGAGGCGCAGAATAATGACCTGTTCTGGTCTGTCCATAACCTGGTAGTCGTCTTGAGTAGGGTTTGGTGGCTTTCTGACTGATTTGATCATTCTTTTCTTTTGGTGGAATGTAATGGGCACATCAGGTTGTTCCTCTTTTGCTCCTTCCTTAGCCAATCGATCAGCTCTGTCGTTTCCGGGTACTCCACAGTGGGATGGTATCCACTGTATGGTGACCTTATGCTGACTGCTAAGTTCAGAAAGTAGTGTCCTTAGAACTGGTAATTTCCCAGATAGGAGGGCCTCTATTACTGATTTTGCATCTGTCACTATCACCACAGGTTGTCTACCATGGCTAGTATTTTGTAATTTCTCTATTGCTATCTTGATTGCCTCAATTTCAGCATCATAGTTATGGCAGTACTTTCCTGTTGGAACTCTGGCCATGTCCCTAGTATTATTTGGGTATTCTATATACACTCCCGCTCCTCCATTTCGAACAGCATTTTGCGCTGACCCATCTGTGTAGACTCGGATCCAGAGATCCTGTGGGTATTCGTCATCAAGGAAGCTGAGAGTGGCTGTTCTGAGCTGTACACTGTTCTGTTCTTCCTTGTCAAATATTCCTCTCACTTTTGTCTGGATTTGTAGCGATAGTCTATGTTCATCTTTCCATAGAGTTCGCTCTGGAATAGTTGTCAGTGGGATACCAACTGTGGGAAGATCGGTGGTTTCTCTGCAGAGTCGTTTGGCCTGGTGGATAAAACTACTTCTTTTCAACCGCCCCATAGCTAAGTTTTCAAATCTGTTCTTCATAGGGTGGCCTGGCAAGCTGAGGAACTTGTCTGCTTGTATTAGTGTTTTCGTATCTCTGCGCTCTCTCAGTGCTTGGATCCTCCCCATTTTCTTCATTGTTACTATAGGCGTTGATCTCATCCCTCCTGTGATGACTCTAAGGGCTTGATTTTGCACCCTGTCCAGCTCTTGTAGTGTGGTTTTTGATGCTGAACACCACGCAGTTGACCCGTATTCCAGGTGTGGTCGTATGTTCTGTTGATAAACTTTGCTAAGTATTTTCCCACTGGCTCCCCATGTGGTTACACTTAGCTTTCTCAGGATGGCTATTTTCCTTCTGGCTTTTACTACAGCTTTTTGATGTGTTTTCTCCATGTCAGCCTGTCATCAAATGTTACACCAAGGTATGTTGGTTCTTTATCTTCTCTTAGGGGCGTTCCATTTATCTGGATGATCCCTGCCTTTTGTTTCGGAGAGAGGGTAAATAGAGTGGTGCTGCACTTGTCAGTGTTTATGATGACACACCATCTATCCGCCCATGCAACAAATGTATCTACAGCTCTCTGTAGCAATATGGTGGCCATTGATGCATGTTCATTTGTGCTCCACAAAACCAGGCCATCAGCGTACATTGCCGCTTTAATTCCATCGGGTAGATTAGCAACAAGATCATTGATGAAGATTAGAAAAAGTGTTGGGGACAAGACTCCACCCTGCGGAACACCGTGACGCAATAGTACTTTCTTGCTCTTGAGACCGTCTTTCTGTACTCGGGCTCTTCTGTTGTGCAAGTATGCTTTCACCCTTTTGTACATTCTTCCATTGACTTTACACTTTCTCAGTTTCTTCATCAGACCTTCTTTCCAGACTTTGTCAAAGGCTTTCTTCAGATCTATTCATGCAGCAAGCACCAGCTTCTTCTCTTGGAAAGCATCCTCGACTTCTTGAGAGAGATAGGTTGTCTGATCTTCCGTAGAGTAGCACTGCCTAAAACCAGCCTGTTGTGGCACAAGGATGTTTTCACTCTCAATGTACCACTGTAGTCTGTTATTGATGATGCGCTCCAGTGTTTTACAGAGACAGCTGGTGAGGCTAAATGATCTGTAGCTAGAGGCAATGGAACTATCTTTCCCAGATTTTAAGAGGAATATCATGATTGCTTCTTCCCAGGCTTGTGGAACTCTGCCTAAGTTCCAGGTGTTACTGTTAATGAATATCTTAACAGCTTTGCTTTGGCCTCTGTTCCTAGGTTTCTTATAATTTCATTGGAGATACCATCAACTCCTGATGACTTTCTCATTTTCAGTTTTGATATTGCTAGCTCCAGTTCACTGATTTCTGTCTGTCCATTGTTTCTTTGCATTTTCCTCAGAAACCACATTTCCAGTCATTAGATGTTTTTCATCTCAGCTTGTCTGCTCATTGTCCAAACTACTGAACGTAAACTTGCCAAGAGACCACAACATTACAAATGCTGATGTTGGCTGTGACGTCCTGTAAAGGATATGCAACTAACTTTTTAACTGCTCATTGTCCACTCTTCACATCCATACAAAAGTACAGTTTCTATGTAGCACCTCAACACTCTTTTTCTCATTGCAAATGGCATCTTTTTTTTAATTGGTCAGTATGTTTTCCATCATGCAGAAACCTTCTTCATGCCGATTCTTGTTTTTCATTTCTTCAAGGCGTCTCCCATCAGTTGTTATAACTGTTCCGAGATAATTGTACCGATTCACTTGTTTAAAAATGTTCCCATTTACTTGTGCCGTATATTACATTGGGATAAGTATTGATCTCCAATTCCTCTCTATATGTACTGATCTCCAATTCCTCTCTATATGTACTGATCTCCAACTCCTCTCTATATGTATTACTCTCCAATTCCTCTCTATATGTACTGATCTCCAATTCCTCTCTATATGTACTGATCTCCAATTCCTCTCTATATGTACTGATCTCCAATTCCTCTCTATATGTACTGATCTCCAATTCCTCTCTATATGTACTGATCTCCAATTTCTCTCTATATGTACTGATCTCCAATTCCTCTCTATACTAAAATGTCAAGGATAGTTGGACACGCATTGGGCACATAGAGCTTGGCACATACTTGTATAGACCCTACGACATTCAGTGGATGAAGTGATCGGTATCACACAGGCCACCTTTACTCCCCAATGCATTTCTTGGTTCCCATTTCGGGCTAGGTTAGCCAGAGAAACAACATTAATTTAAAAACAAATCGAATTCGCCCAGCTGCGGATCGAACGCAAGGCCAGTGTCTAGCTGCTAAGCTGGTTCACAAATGAACACACGTATTGTTTGACGGTCATAGAAGAAGCAAGAATTAGAGACTAGAGCAGTGGTTCTCAACCTTTTTTGGCCCGTGCCCCCTTTCACCATATTTTCAGAACGTCATCCCCCCCCCCCCTCCTATCAAAAATTTGGCCCGTCACCCCCTTCACCGTATTTTCAGAACGTCATTCCCCCCCCTTTCATATTTCCTATCTAAAAATCCCCCACCCCTACATAGTATACGTAACAATGGAAGGTAAATTTAATAGCATATACTAAAACAAGTCTAGACATCCACATAAAACATGATTTGTGGGTCTACTTACTTTATAAAATGAATTTTAGAAGGATGAGACGTGCATAACTGTAAAGTATGAAGGGGAAAACAATATCAAGTAATCGGTTCTTGTATTAACGCGATCTTGAAATGGTCTTCATTCTCCCCTGGAAACCCTAAAATTCCCCCCTGGGGGGGGGGGGGATTCCCCACCGGTTGAGAACCACTGGACTAGAGGATACACTAGACAACATAAAATGTGAAAGCTATAACTACCGACGGGAATTTGAACCTGTGACCTCCAAACCACGACAGCGCCTCGCCTTAGGAACATGTCTACTTCGAAATGACCAACACCCCATGCGTGGAAGTACTCTTGTTCCTGCAGTGAGGCGCTGTCGTCATCTGGAGGTGACCGATTCGAATACCGGTCGGTAACTACAGCTTTCAATGTTTTTGTTGTCTAGTATGTCCTCCAGTCTCTATTGTTTTCTTCTACTTCTATGAGGGCCAAACAATATATGTGGTTTTGTTTAATGAACTATCTTAGTGGCCTCACAAGGTACCCCCACTGGCATTATCCGCTACACAAACGTGACTCCTGTATAACCTTCTTGTTGTATCCAAACACTACACACGCTGTCTCTCACTTGACTATAAATCATTAGAATCATTAGAGACTAACAACGGATTCTAAAGTTACCACTATTAATTAACTAAGCTCAAATTTAGCACATTATACGTCCATTTGAATTGCGGCTATTCACCTTCTGTTGTCACCCATAAGTTATAAACTGTTTCATATTGATTATCCAAACACTTGACGCTAACTACGAATTCCTAAAGTTAACACAAGAAATTCGATGACTACTAAAGTTAACCTAGTATATACGTATGTAAACACGCCAACAGAATCATTACGACTAACGTATGAAATGGAATGCAGGCTATTAGTGAGACCAACAACAAATATCTTTCTCGTGAATAGACCAGGCTTTAGTCGGGAGCTTGTGATGTTACAACAGCGCGCGTGGCGATCACGTGTCGTGGAATTCTTCGAGCTATACTACTGGTGGCAATGTCCGTTAACTGACTTAAGTTTTCCTGTCTTGCGAAGTTCTTGTTATATGTCCAAATTATTAGGTACATGGATACCGTCTGATCAAAGACGTACCACAGAAATTATTTGTAGAATAATGCATTAGCCTAGTCAGACAGACAGACAAGACAGATAGACAGACAGACAAAACTGACGGACAGGAAAATACATAATTTGGCAGACTTGTAAGGAGAGAGGGGGTGGAGAGAGAGAGAGAGAGAGAGATAGAGAGAGAGAGAGAGAGAGAGAGAGAGAGAGAGAGAGAGAGAGGGGGAGAAAGAGCGAGAGAGAGAGAGAGAAAGAGCGACACAGACAGAGACAAAATGACTATATATATATATATATATATATATATATATATATATATATATATATATATATATATATATATATGCAGAAAGGCACATAGACAGAGAAACAGATAGGTAGGTAGACATGTAGACAGATAGACATACAGGCAGACAGACAGAGAGACAGACATGCATAGAGACAAAGTCCTTCCTCGTTTTAATACGAGAAATATATCGACAGATATCCAAGTAGAGATTCACATACAGAGAGACAGAGACAGACAGACAGACAGACATAGAAACAGACAGGCAGAGAGACAGACAGGCATAGAGACAAAATTATTCGTGGTTCTAATACGAGAAATATATCGACATATATTCTAGCAGAGATTGACATACAGAGAGACAGACAGTCAGAGAGACAGACAGTCAGAGAGACAGACAGTCAGAGAGACGAACAGGTAAAAAAAACACCTTACTGGTTTTAATATGAGAAATATATCAACATACATGCTAATAGAGCTAGACATACAGAGAGACAAACAGTTGGAGACAGAGACAGCTAGTAGACAGACAGAGAGACAGAGAGGTACCAAAAAAAAAACGTCATTCCTGGTTCTAATATGAGAAATATATCTACATATGTGCTAGTAGAAATAAACATACAGAGAGATAGGCAGTCAGAGAGGCAGACAGATAGACAAAGTCCATCCTGGTTCTACTATCATAAATATATCGACAGACATGCTAATAGAGGCATACAGTCAGAAAGATAGACATACAGACAGACAGACAGTGAGAAAGACAGACAGTTAGTTAAAGTCCTTCCTTGTTATAATACCAGAAATATGTCGACAGACATGCTAGTAGAGATTGACATACAGAAAGACAGACAATCAGAAAGACAGACAGGTACAAAACAGTTCTCCTTGGTTCTAAAACGAGATATATATCGACTGATATGCTAGTGAAGAAAGCGCTGCAACGTAAGAAGAGAACTCCCAGGCAAACAATGCAACTATTCTGAAGCATCAAAGCGCATTTTCTCATCTTAAGCACTAATTGACAGATTTCAATTCACGTGCACCTCAGCAAGCGGTGAATAGTTCAAACGATCCCGTACAGAACACAAGACGTCATTCTTTGACATTTCTTTGGAAGGAAAGTATCGCATGATTTTGTGTGTATTTTATCCTTCGTCTTTGCTGGACGATTGTAGGCACTGATTGGGAGTTTGAAAAGAGCTTCTTAGAATGAAAAATCAATTCAAGTTTATGAGCTTGATGTAAAATTTATGACATGAAACTTGCGGAAAATGTGCATTAGAAAAATACAAAAGAAAATAATCATCGTGGACAATTAAAGAAGTGACGCATTTGGTGTGTATATAGAAAGAGGAATACATTTAACTTTCTTTCTTTCTTTCTTTCTTTCTTTCTTTCTTTCTTTCTTTCTTTCTTTCTTTCTTTCTTTCTTCATCTTCTTTTACCATCCCCTCTTCCTCCTACTTCTCCTCTGCCTCCTCCTCCTTCCTCTTCTTATTCGTCTCATCCTCCTTCTTTGTCTTCTTCTCCAAGCTGAAATATGCTGAAATATGTCATTTTAAAGGAAATTAATATATTATGTTATCTCATCCTCTATGTCATCCATTTATAACTATAGCTACCATTAGTATTGGGACTCTTCACTGGCTATTGAAGATGAGGAAGGACCACTTATGGGAATGTCCCGAGTGCCGTGTGTATGGTCCAGATCATACGACCTGGAGAGAATGGTCCTGCAGGGAATGACCAGAGGATCTGGCTGACACTCAGGACCCTGAGGAAAGGCCTGATGGACACATAATCATACTGTTACTGGTACAATTAGTATTGGGACTCTTCGCTGGCTGTTGAAGATTAGGACTGAGCGCGTATGGGAATGTCGGCTCTTGACCTAACTCAGTTTAATAATAAAAAAAGAGAGAGAGAGTCTTTCCATGGTGACTTTTCGTGCAGAGAAGTGCACCGCACCATACATTAGCTGTGCTGCAGTAATAAGACAACCTGCGACTCGGAGATACGCTGCACATTTGGTTAATGTTCTGTTCTTTGTTCTCACTGTTTCCATCTTTTCGCTGTGTTCATTCAGCTAATATGCCTTAATTTAGTAACTGTAGTGTCTTCCCCTGTTTATATGTAATTGTGTTCTATAACCCTGCACTACTTAAAGTCTACCAACTGGCAAAAATTAAAAATTGTCTTGATGAAGACACAAGGAAGATATTCTATACTTCTCACAGACACATTTTGACTACTACTCTACAATCTGGGACGGTTGTTCCTATTTCCATCACCAAGCGACTTTACTCATTCCAGAAACGGGTTACGAAGTTTAATTTATAGTAAACACGTAACTGATAATCCTTGGCTGCATAAACGCCTTCAGTTACTACCACTCCACAAACGCCTACTTTTCAACAAAGCTAAACTAATTCACAAAATCCTACATCGGAATGGCCCAAATTACCTTTGGCCATTGTTTAAATATAATGCAAGATACAGTAAACGACTAAATCTATTACACATTCCGAAGTCTAGGATAGACTCTCCTCAAGCAGAGACGACTTCGGTGGCTGGGCCACGTATCTCGAATGGAGGATGAACGTATTCCCAAAGATCTCCTATACGGAGAACTAGCCACAGGAAAGAGACCATCCGGAAGACCCCATATGCGATATAGGGATGTGTGTAAACAAGATATGAAAACCCTTGGAATAGATCCAGACACGTGGGAAAGAGTTGCAACAGACAGATGCTCCTGGAGAAGAGATGTACGAAACGGACTGGTGCTCCTTGAGCGCAATCTGATCCAACAAACTGAGGATAGGCGGCGCATGCTTAAAACGCAGTCACTTACTGCGGGACCAGCCTCGTCTTACAGATGCGGAAATAGTGACAGAGATTGTCACTCTCGCATCGGACTATACAGTCACCAGCGGTGCTGCCAGGTACCTCCCAAGCGGCACAACTCTATAGTCCTTCAGGACTGAAAGAGGACTACTACTACTACTACTACTACTACTACTACTACTACTACTACTACTACTACTACTACTACTACTACTACTACTACTACTACTACTACTACTACTACTACTACTACTACTACTACTACTACTACTACTACTACTACTAATAATAATAATAATAATAATAATAATAATAAAACCCAAGTATAACAGTCAGTCCACTTCTGGTAGACAGTATACTCCCTGTAGCTAATAACAACTGCCACATCATTAATTAATTTGAGTGAGTCATGTAGTAGTGATGTTTGCATTTCTTCCATGCCTTTAGAATGCATATCAGTTATATTGTTGTTATTATCGGTAAGCCTCGAATGATGCGTGGATGAAATAATGTGTGAAAGAGAGTGGTAGACGGGCAGAATGTTAGGCGGGTCTGCGTGCCCAATTCCTAACCCTTTGAAAATAAAGTTTGTGTATCCGTTCGTTCGTTCATTCGTTCGTTCAAAAGCAGCTTTCTCCGATGAATATTGTCGTGTCTTCCTTTAAATAGTCCCTGGAGTGAGGAGAGTCAACACACACATTATAATATTGTTTTTCCCTTTATCAATATCCTGGAGATTCCACCAGCTTCCGTCCAACACAAAAAATTAATAAAGATTAATTTATTAAAAGAAAAGTGTAACGTATATGAGACGTGTATGCGAAGAAAATGTGTGTCGTGTATTCTAATGTAAATGTATAGGTCAGACCACAGAGTTCATGTTCAGAGTCCACTAATAATGGCCATAGCTGGAACAAAAGTAACATTTAACAGCACGTTTAAATGAATTTCTTCTACTTTCTTGCTTCTTTATTACTGTTTCTAAGTGTGAGGGATATGCCGGGTTCTTGTCGCACATAGAGTAGCTAGGATGAAATAAATTACAATATCCACACTGTGGTGGCTTCTGGTAAGGTTTGTCTTTCTTATGATATTCTTTCTGATTATAAGATCTACTAGGTACGTTCTTAACAAAAGCAGTGATCTCTGTATCATGTGTTGTGGTCTTAAATATGTCACGATTAGAAGAAAAATATGCTGACCCCCGTTTTTCTAGTTGCTCAATGGATTCGATATCTGATTGTTGGAGAAACTTTGCAAAAGGGGTAGGGACTGTGGATATCACCTTATCCATTACCATGAGATCTTGTAATTTATCAAAGTTTTTGCCCACTTTCGCTGCATTAATCCATTTATTAAATGTACTTTGCACGTTAGAGATGTAATCTAGAAAGGTTTCAGTTGGCTTTGGTTTTATTTGGGAAAACTGAATTTGATACCCAGTGGCGTCCAGAAGGAAATGCTGCATAATCCTATCGTGGATGTACTGATAATTACTCCTTAGTTCTGTAGGTATTGATTCTATCACTTTTAATGGCTCCCCACTGAGATTTCTCATGTAGATCATTGCCCAATCTTCCAATGGTATTTTCCGAGTCTTAAGTTGAAACTCTATATTCTCAGTCCATGCTGAGATTGAATCGCCTACGCTATATGGTTTGATCAGGCCTTTATATTTACTAAACTTATTTTGTTCTTCCTGGCTCTTTTGTTTACTAGAGGCTATCTGGACATTTGAATCTATCTCCATTTCTTTCATCTTTAATTTAGTTTCTGACTCTACCTGTATCTGCTTCTGTTTGGTGGCTTCCTCTGCTTCTTTCATCTCTTTTTGATGTTGCCTTTCTAGTGCTCTTTCGTCTCTCTCTAGAGCAGCTTTTCTCTCTGTTTCTTCCTTCTGTCGAGCTATTTCTTCTTTGTATCTTTGATCAGCCCATTTCTCTAATTTCTCTCCAGTATGGCCTAGTTCTTTGCCGGCCTGGATGCAATTATTTAATGAAGCCATTTATGTTATTTCACAATGATATCACAGTAGTTTTACACAATGGTTTGTAGTTATGTGTTAGTTATTTACATTCTCACTGATAATAAAGATGCATGGTTAACAGTGAATATCAAAATAATTCGAAAATATACTCATCTAATTCGTCGGAAAATACGGCCCTTGGGATGTTCCACCGCTGTCTTCCGGACACACAAAAATGATCGACTTGACAACAGAACGGATGCTTCTGTTTAGTAGAGCATCAATACTTTAGAAACATGCGTATGATATAAATATATGTTTATATTTCATGCGGCTGATGAATCATAAATGTGATCTAGATAATGATAACTGATGTTAATGAATGAATGTTATGATAGTATACATGATCGTTATGATTCGTAGGATGATTCGTCATATGAAAGTCACTGTCGTCTTGTCTTCACTTTCTATCTTGTCTGGTATAACTACGTTCTAAGACTTCAGTTCAGTAGCAAATCTATTTTCTTTGTGCAAAAAGAACTTATTCTGCACAAATATCTGAATGAATGTGATGAATGGTGACATTAATGGCTGTATCCCTGAAAATGAAATGTACACGATGGTTTGCTTGATAATTTAAATTCATATTTGTATACATTTTCATTACCACAAATGTATACACATTTCCTATTACTTTCCGTACAATAACACGATTTGTAAATTAATCTTTCTTCATTGTGGTTCAAGCTCCACAAATGGTAACATATTAATTATCACGTAGTAATGGTGTTGATCACTAACGTTCACTCGCAAAACAAAATTATTTCTGACATTTGTATGGTAAATAATTCACGCTAGTTTTTGATATTTTTAACACAACTATAATGCCAAATATGGGGAATGGTGCCTGTTGACGTTGGTTCAGGAACTACTGACACCAATTGGGGTCCTGCCTGTCAGCGATTTGCTTGCGACAGGTATTTCAGGACTCCCCTACTTTTGCACCACACGAAATAATAACTCGTGTCATTTGCAAAAGGTACAATTTATTTAGAGCTGATTACAAACAAGCTCCGCGAGCGGAATACTTCATTGACAATAAACAACATGGTACGTTACACAGATGCAATGAAGAGGTGATATAATGATACTATTAATCACTGAATGGAATCTAAAGCCTAACAATCACTATTGTCTATAAACTTATAGTATTCATAAGGAACACGTCTACTCTCCAGTCGTCTCAGTCGCAGTCTGAGCCACGCTTCTAGTTGCGTGTTCAAACACGGACGTTGGATCCTCCGTGCGCTGACGAGTCTTGCGTGCATGGTGTCCCAGCACGCTGGTCAGTTAACTCGAGTAACCTGTACTCCATGGTTACTCGTTGAGGCTAGTTTCCTAGTGTCTTGGGAAACCCTCGCTCACTTGCACTCAATGCCCTCTTGGTTGACACAAGTGTGTCCCGTTGTGAAGCTATTTATAGCGCTGGTATCTCTCCTGTCTTGTGTCCTTTAATAGTCTCTGTCTTAGCTCTATTACTTATATTCTTAACTCTGTAAACTCCTATTTAGATCTTTGACAAGTACACGAGTATTGACAGATACCTATAAAATACAAAAGCACATATAAAAACAAAGACACGTATAAAATACAAAGACACGCATAAAATACAAAAACACATATAAAAACAAAGACACGTATAAAATACAAAGACACGTATAAAATACAAAGACACCTAAAAATTACAAAGATTCCTATAAAATACAAAGACACATATAAAAGACAAACAAACCTGTAAACTACAAAGACACCTATAAAAGACAAAGACACCTATAAAATATAAAGACACATATAAAAGTTTTATTTTACTATAGTTTTA
Organism: Cepaea nemoralis; assembly: GCA_014155875.1. NCBI lineage: Eukaryota > Metazoa > Mollusca > Gastropoda > Stylommatophora > Helicidae > Cepaea > Cepaea nemoralis. The sequence goes on along the minus strand of JACEFZ010004782.1, from coordinate 24,656 downwards.
TTTTAACTCAACATATTTATTCACCCGTGTTTTATCGATGTAGGCTACAACTTTTTCCTATTGTTCTTCATGTTTCCTCTGTCTAGGGCAGTACGTCACACTTGGCCTACACCTCAAAGGTCAAGTATGTCCTGACATCAGCCTGCATCTGTGTCAGGTCTGCTTCCTCTAGACAGATTCCATCGCAGGTCACGAGCTCTGTCTACCCTGGCTAGGTTTCCGTTTCCCTTCAATGTTGACAGGTCAAGGCCTTACGGTCTATTCTTTGCGATTTCCAACAACTGTAGCATTTTTACCTTGCACACGAGACCTCACGTTTTTCACCCTTATCAAAACAGCAAGGTATCCTATATACGAGGAAACAAAACACCCGAAAGCTTTGGAGATTAGAGTTTTAAAAAAGAATGCTGAAAATTAATTGGACAGCCAAAATTAGCATTCTGGACATTTTGAGGCAAACTAATGTCGCAAAGACTTGCTTCCCAGGTGCAATATCACAAACATCAGAAACAAGCAGTCATCGTTTTTGGCCACGTTATGTCGAGACAAAAACTGGAACATGTTGTGACAACCGGAACGATTTGTGGAAAGAGTGATAGAGGAAGACAGATTAAGAAAATTATTGACAGTCTTGTGTCATGGCATGGAAGGTAGTCAATACATGAAGTAATCCATGCTGTCGAAGATCACAGTTTGTGGAGCTGCATGATCGCCCACGCCAGCCGGAAAGACGCTGGATGATGATCCGATCTCACTAGCCAATAGATCACGAGAGGTGTGATATCATTAGATAATAACGCCTCTTGGAAAAACTCCAAGCCCATGCTGGGACCAAAATTAGTACATTTGGAGCTTAATGCAGACGCAGTACCCCCTTAGCCAAGAGTGTCCATATTATAGTTTCAGTGTTTAACTTTACATCCTTGGATCCACCTTCTTCTGTAGTTGTAGGCCACACCATCTACCTGGTGCTTGTAAAGCCTCACTAAACCTTGTGTGTAGAACAAATTTGAAAAATGAAGAACATGACGTCATCAAAAAAGGTTCTCCACAGATCTTCGTGAAGCAATATGCAGTTAATAGCTGTCGTCTGCTGGGGTAATTCTTTGCACTCCAAACAGAATGGTGTTATCAAGGGAAGAAAGAATTTTTCAAATTTTTCCTACATACACAGTGTAGTGAGACTTTACAAACACCCGGTGGGTATTCCTTGATTTTTATATTTGTCACAGAATAGACCAACGTGATTTAACCAGTGATGAGAACAAAAGGCGTTCTGAATTAGCGGCATGTTCGAGGCCAAAGGTTGTTTCAACAAATCCAGAAAAAGTAACTGCACGTGTTTACATCTGGTCGACGGATTGGGAACACTCGGTGGTGAGTGAGACGGGTCCCTGCATCGCTTTGACAGTTTGTCAACATTCGAATACAGATGGAACCCGAGTTAACTGACCAGCGTGCTGGGACACCATGCACGCAAGACTCGTCAGCGCACGGAGGATCCAACGTCCGTGTTTGAACACGCAACTAGAAGCGTGGCTCAGACTGCGACTGAGACGACTGGAGAGTAGACGTGTTCCTTATGAATACTATAAGTTTATAGACAATAGTAATTGTTAGGCTTTAGATTCCATTCAGTGATTAATAGTATCATTATATCACCTCTTCATTGCATCTGTGTAACGTACCATGATCAACACCATTACTACGTGATAATTAATATGTTACCATTTGTGGAGCTTGAACCACAATGAAGAAAGATTAATTTACAAATCGTGTTATTGTACGGAAAGTAATAGGAAATGTGTATGAATTTGTGGTAATGAAAATGTATACAAATATGAATTTAAATTATCAAGCAAACCATCGTGTACATTTCATTTTCAGGGATACAGCCATTAATGTCACCATTCATCACATTCATTCAGATATTTGTGCAGAATAAGTTCTTTTTGCACAAAGAAAATAGATTAGCTACTGAACGGAAGTCTTAGAACGTAGTTATACCAGACAAGATAGAAAGTGAAGACAAGACGACAGTGACTTTCATATGACGAATCATCTTACGAATCATGACGATCATGTATACTATCATAACATTCATTCATTAACATCATTTATCATTATCTAGATCACATTTATGATTCATCAGCCGCATGAAATATAAACATGTATTTATATCATACGCATGTTTCTAAAGTATTGATGCTCTACTAAACAGAAGCATCCGTTCTGTTGTCAAGTCGATCATTTTTGTGTGTCCGGAAGACAGCGGTGGAACATCCCAAGGGCCGTATTTTCCGACGAATTAGATGAGTATATTTTCGAATTATTTTGATATTCACTATGTTAACCATGCATCTTTATTTCAGTGAGAATGTACATAACTAACACATAACTACAAACCATTGTGTAAACCTAGATGTGATATCATTGTGAAGTAACATAAAGCCACAAAATGTCATCATTAAATGATTGCTATCCAGGCGGGCAAAGAACTAGGCCATACTGGAGAGAAATTTGAGAAATGGGCTGATCAAAGATACAAAGAGGAAATAGCTCGACAGAAGGAAGAACAGAGAGAAAAGCTGCTCTAGAGAGAGACGAAAGAGCACTAGAAAGGCAACATCAAAAAGAGATGAAGAAAGCAGAGGAAGCCACCAAACAGAAGCAGATACAGGTAGAGTCAGAAACTAAATTAAAGATGAAAGAAATGGAGATAGATTCAAATATCCAGATAGCCTCTAGTAAACAAAAGAGCCAGGAAGAACAAAATAAGTTTAGTAAATATAAAGGCCTGATCAAACCATATAGCGTAGGCGATTCAATCTCAGCATGGACTGAGAATATAGAGTTTCAACTTAAGACTCAGAAAATACCATTGGAAGATTGGGCAATGATCTACATGAGAAATCTCAGTGGGGAGCCATTAAAAGTGATAGAATCAATACCTACAGAACTAAGGAGTAATTATCAATACATCTACGATAGGATCATGCAACATTTCCTTCTGGATGCCACTGGGTATCAAATTCGGTTTTCCCAAATAAAACCAAAGCCAACTGAAACCTTTCTAGATTACATCTCTAACGTGCAAAGTACATTTAATAAATGGATCAAGGCAGCAAAAGTGGGCAAGAACTTTGATAAATTACAAGATCTCATGGTAATGGTCAAGGTGATATCCACAGTCCCTACGCCTTTTGCGAAGTTTCTCCAACAATCAGACATAGAATCCATTGAGCAACTAGAAAAACGGGGGTCCGCATATTTTTCTTCTAATCGTGACTATATTTAAGACCACCACACATGATACAGAGATCACTGCTTTTGTTAAGAACGTACCCTAGTAGATCTTATAATCAGAAAGAGTATCATAAGAAAGACAAACCTTACCAGAAGCCACCACAGTGTGGATATTGTAATTTATTTCATCCTAGCTACTCTATGTGCAACAAGAACCCGGCATATCCCTCACACTTAGAAACAGTACTAAAGAAGCAAGAAAGTAGAAGAAATTCATTTAAACGTGCTGTTAAATGTTACTTTTGTTCCAGCTATGGCCACTATAGCGCCAAATGTCTTGGTAGGCAACGAATGAAGGCAAATAATGCTGTGCTCATCGATACGTCATCTGACGATGATAGTGTAATTGACTCTGAACTTGTAAATGTACTACCAGAGAGTGAATGTGAAAGTGTGGCAGTAGTTACTGATATATTAGACTTTAAGAGATGTGACACATGTCACCAGTTTCATGCGGATGGAAAATTGAAATGTGGTCATGTTATACCATGTGCCAACGAAGATGCTAACGCAGCTAGTGCCTCCAGAGGTAAACTGAAGTTCTACGATGCACTGGTCAATAATCAACCATGCCATTGTTTACTGGATAGCGGCAGCACTTTACTTGGTTTAAGAAAAGAGCTGGTCAGACCAGAAGATTACACGGGTGAATTTGTCAAATGCCGTACTTTCTCTGGAACCATTGAGAAATACCCACTGGCAAAAGCGCATATTAATACCCCGTTCCTTACCGGCACATTTACTTGCGCAATCCTGCAAGATCCCTGCACGGATCTGATTTTAGGTTGTTTAGCTTCATTGAAGCAATGTACTGACGACGACATATTAGCCTGGAAACAAACAAACATGGCTAATGCTGTAACAAGGTCAGATACTCAAACACACTATACTGACCTACAAAATGAGATGTTACAGCTGTTAACACCCAGCGGTGCCAATACCAACACTACTCGACAAGAATTTATCGAGGCACAACGCACCGATCAAACTATCGCACCTTATTTTAAATTGTTAGGTGAGCGAGCGAAAGTGACTAAAAATGTATCTTGGCATTTTAGAATACACAACGGAATTCTCATGCGTTATTACACAAATAATAACCATGAAATTCAGCAGACGGTGTTACTTGTAACATACCGACAAAATGTGCTAAAGATCGCACATGAGTCACCGTTTGCTAGACATTCGACCTATGACAAAACCAGAGCCAGAATTTTGTCACACTTCTACTGGCCTAAATTCTGTACTGATATAAAATTTTTCTGTCGTTCATGTACTATTTGTCAACATCTTGTAAGAAAGGGAAAGCATGTAATGGCCGAAGTTCAACGGTCATTATTAGCATCTAGACCATTTGAGTGTGTAGCGGTCGATATTGTTGGACCCCTAAATCAGGTGTCGAGCAAAGGAAACCGTGACTATGCAAATAAGGGTGCTAAAACAATACAACTTGAACCTAATCAGAAGGTTCTGCTTTTACTACCAGATAAACGTAATTTGTTACTAACATCGTGGCAAGGGCCATTCAACGTTGAACGGAAAATATCAGATGTCGATTATGAAATATCGATAAAGGGAAAATTAAAGATATTTCATATCAACATGCTGAAACCATACTTCTCACGACATGAACTACCGACAGACGAACAAGATGCACCCACACCAATTAATCGGACGACAGACGTACACAACACAACTACACTAGGTAGGGCGACGCAGGACAACGACATCGCAAACACACTTAGCCAGGTAACAGCACACACAGCTAGTACAACAACAGTACTGAACGAGACAGATGACGACGGAATAGAATTACCAGTCCCTACAGTAGACACGACTGGGACCATTGAGAGCATACGGATAGAAAGCAAACTGACAGACGAGCAACGACGACAGATGATAGAATTAGTGACGGAGTACAAAGACATTTTCTCCGACATCCCAGGAAAGACAGACAGAATAGAGCACTCCATTATTCTGACTGATAACACCCCAATCAAGTGTCGACCTTATTCCATCCCACTAAATTATAGGGCTAATCTCGACAAAGAACTACTATCTCTTGAGTCGAGTGGAATAATACAGAAATCTCAGTCAGAATATTCTTTCCCTATCGTCCTTGTCGCCAAAAAGGACTCAACTATTCGACTCTGCGTCGATTATCGACGTTTGAACAGAGTGACCAAAATTGATGCTGAACCAATCCCAGCATGCGAGGATTTGATCCTTGATATGTCTACATCTCGCATCTTTTCCAAACTCGACCTCACGAAAGGATATTGGCAGGTCCCGATGCAAGAAAATTCAATTCCTTTAACAGCTTTTTCCACACCTTTAGGTCTCTATGAGTGGCGATTTCTTCCTTTTGGCCTTCGTAATGCTCCAGCGACTTTCGTCCGTCTAACTAGGGATCTTCTTCACGGGGTAACCAATACTTCTACATACATAGATGACATATGTATCCATACTGTAGACTGGACATCACACCTACAGAAACTACGACATGTCTTCGATAGGTTGCGATTATTCGGACTTACAGTCAAGCCCACTAAAGTAGAGTTGGGCATGGAAGAAATTGACTTCCTAGGCCATACCATCTGCAGGGGCCAACTCAGAACAGATGAAAAGATTGTGATCAAGATTCTCAATTTGACTATGCCAACGACCAAGAAACAGGTCCGAAGTCTACTTGGTCTTGTGAATTATTATAGTAAATTTATTCCTAATCTGGCGGAAATCACCAGTGTTTTTTCCAATATTTTGAAAGCTTCGGCAAAATTGGATATTCAAGATGCACGGTTAATTAGTGCATTATCAAAATTGAAATATTTATTCAGCGTTCCACCTATTTTGCGTTTGCCTAACCAAAATCTTACCTATTTTTTACGTACAGACGCAAGTGCTATTTCCATATCGGGAGTCCTAGGCCAATTTTACGAAGGGTAGTTCCACCCAGTAATGTACGTAAATCGTAAGATCAGCCCTGCTCAATCGAGATACTCAGCATCAGAATTGGAGGGCCTCAGCTTAATCTATTGTGTTAGAAAAATTCATAGGTTTCTGGCAGGAGCACAGTTTGTGATCCAGACCGACAATTCTCCGCTTTCTGTGATGCAGTCTGGCATTCCCCATAACAATAGGGTCTACAGATGGGCCTTGATACTGCAGAACTATGCCTTTACCATCCAGCATTTAAAGGGGAGTTTGAACTCTTTGGCAGACACTTTGAGTCGACCGTCAAACATTGAAATACCTGAGGTACAGGAAGAGATCGACCAGAGATCACCAGAAACAGTGACACTGTAATTGCTTTGTAGATCAGTGCCGTATGTGGTGAAAAGTTACACTGTAAGTGCGTTATCATCGCCAAGCTGTGTAAACTGTGTAAGAGTAACATTGCCATTATGAGTAGAACGAACAGACGCATAAGTAGTATGTCTACATCGCTAACACATATATAAGCTATATTTACATTGAAGTGTTAGATGTGAACCTACATAAATTGGTAGGGAACTATATATATAAACACTATCCAGGAATGAGAGCATATAAGACTTTGGCTAAATGAACTATGTTATGAAAATAGTCTACAAAGAACAGTGCTCCATCACCACACCCGAAAGGACGACATTAGTTTAGTATAATTATATATAAACGTAATTGTGATATGTATATAACATTGTTTTATAAACAGTACGCATAACTTCATTTTGTATGAATAATTGAATTGAAAATGTTCAAGTGCATATATAACTTTATTTATGTCATTTGATAATATAAGTCACCTACATCTAGTTAAGAACCCATTTAAGTTAACACCTATATTAGAAATGCAATTATTAGATATTACTGTACTTTATTACCGCGCAAACATAATCATGTATAAATTCATTTATTTAATATATCATTTCTAAACTAACCCAACCATTTAGGAATTAACATCATTTCATGTACCAATAACACTTGAAGGTAACTAACCCATTTTGCTTAAATGTAATTAATTAGTTAGATTATTTCCCTTAGGATAAATTTAGAACAGCACACCAAATTACATCAGTTAGTTACATTAGTTAGTATTACAGGATCGGTAACAAACCATCCTCACAAACTTGTATATTTTGTATAGGCAGGACCCCATTTGCATAGGGAGGACACGTGCAAAGGAACGGCACAGTCATTTGGCGTGAAGACTTGTATAATTCAGCCAATCATTTAGTGTAAATATGTAATGTTCATTTACTTGATATTATGAACCATATTTTAATGACGAATGAATGTTTTAACATAACGATGGTATGAAAGTGAACGAAAGATGTGTAAATGAGAGGAGAGAATGAATACAATAGTAAACATTGAAAGAGAGAGACAGAGAGAGAGAGAGAGGTAGCGGCAAATTTAAAATTTTCACCGCTTAAAACGTCTTGTTGTGACTTGTCTGTGTCAATCTGTGTAACCAATGTGTTGTCAAGTTTTAAGTGTGTTACTGCAATACTTTAGTAGTAGTAAATAGAGAAAATACTTTGAGCATCTTGAAACGGAATTGTGGTCATAAATAAGAATAACAGACATTTGTAGCCACAATAAACCGATTTACGGCGCTCGAAGGAATACACACATGTAGAATAGAAACACATACACATGGTAGCAAATTAAGTACACTGTAGTTTATTAGAAAACACGCAAACAAACAGGAAAACAAACAAATAAAAGTTGCATACACCATTTGTTTCAAAGAACAGTAACTCAAATCAGGGGACACAATAACTTCTTAAAAACCTTAATGTAACATTGAAAATATTTCTTCACAAGCGGAAGCTAGAAGGTGAAGAGTAGAACTTAATGTATACGAGTTGGGGTTGATATTATTGGGAACATGAACATTCAATGCTCATGTGTTGTACTCATAACAGAGTCAACTTGTATTGGGTTGTCATTTTGGGCAATATGAGGACAGGTCAAAAGACATAAGTCAACGGACAGAAGTCAGAAGACATAGGGTCATAAGACGGAAGTCAGGACATAAGTCATAAGACAACGGTTCCGGATCAAAACAATTCCCAAGAAGATCTATAACCAACTGTACTGATACGATGGGCTACTCAATTAGCCGAGTGAATTAATAGAACAGTGTGAATAAGGAAAGAAGAGAGTTTGTTCTATCCCCAGAAGAGAGATTTACAACTTATAAGATCTTTGACAAAATTGGACAGCCAATTTTTTTGTGACCATACAACGTGTTACAAGCAATGAGTTTAAAGGTTGCAACACTGCACGGAGTGGAGAGGAGCCTGTCAAAGTTCTAAATAGGAGTTTACAGAGTTAAGAATATAAGTAATAAAGCTAAGACAGAGACTATTAAAGGACACCAGACAGGAGAGACACCAGCGCTATAAATAGCTTCACAACGGGACACACTTGTGTCAACCAAGAGGGCATTGAGTGCAAGTGAGCGAGGGTTTCCCAAGACACTAGGAAACTACGCCTCGACGAGTAACCATGGAGTACAGGTTACTCGAGTTAACTGACCAGCGTGCTGGGACACCATGCACGCAAGACTCGTCAGCGCACGGAGGATCCAACGTCCGTGTTTGAACACGCAACTAGAAGCGTGGCTCAGACTGCGACTGAGACGACTGGAGAGTAGACGTGTTCCTTATGAATACTATAAGTTTATAGACAATAGTGATTGTTAGGCTTTAGATTCCATTCAGTGATTAATAGTATCATTATATCACCTCTTCATTGCATCTGTGTAACGTACCGTGATGTTTATTGTCAATGAAGTATTCCGCTCGCGGAGCTTGTTTGTAATCAGCTCTAAATAAATTGTACCTTTTGCAAATGACACGAGTTATTATTTCGTGTGGTGCAAAAGTAGGGGAGTCCTGAAATACCTGTCGCAAGCAAGTCGCTGACAGTACTCTACTTTTAGCCATGCAGGAAAACCGAGATGGGCTAGACTAGAAGGCAATGGCTTGAATCTCAGAGGTGGGCAAGAATGACTAATATATTTCATATTTGTGCCAGGGCTCGCGGGTGTGATTAAAACCGGACAAGCAGATAGGCTTGCGGGCATGCCTGAACTCGCTCGGGAGGCAGAACGAGTAAATGACCCAAGGGATGGTTGTGACTCTACAACTGTGACCAGACTGCCAGAACATCAAGTAAAACGGGGTAACGCTAGAGACTAGTTAGTTAGTTGCATATCGTTTACATGACTTCGCAGTCAAGCCCAGCATATTTTATTTTAGCTTTTTATTATTTCTTGGCAAGTTTACAAAATATACTTTGCCATTGCTTAGAGCAGACATCAAAACTCAGTAACTGTGCGGGCAGAGGGTCAAACTTTGATTGTCGAGAATTCTACTAAAGGTGAGATAGGGTAGTCATCTACAGAGGTGGGTCAGTTTTTCGACACGTGAGGCACGCGGGCTTTTCCAGCTCAGGTCAGAACTGGTAGGAAGACTGCGGTACCTTCGCCATGACAAGAAGTAGCCTGACTATGGAGTTATAGTAGTAACTAAAGCCACAGGCTGGCTGGAGGCACGGGCTTTCACCCAGGCATGCTTTCTCGGTGACTCGGTGAGTATGCTCAGGAAGATCAAGATGGGCGGGGCTCGTATACTGTAGGTAGAGAATCTGTGGAGGTCAAGGATGATAAAAGTCAGGATTAATTTTATGGCACGACACTCGAGGGGAGCGGATGGCCGAGTGGCTAGAACGCATGATTCTCTTTCGAGAGACCCGGGTTAGAATCCCGGGTAAGGTGTTGAGTACTCTAACTTGCACAGTTCGCGGCGACTGCATTAGCCAGGCGGCCTTAATTCCTCAGGTTCAGAACCTCCCTGCCATACACTGCAAGGTACTATATTGGCAGTACATTTGTTGTTGTTGTTGTTGTTGATTCCATTACCCTTACCCCGTCAACCTCAGAGAGAAGTTATATTAAAGTCCATCACCGGCTCAGATTAATAATCCTTTTAACAGGATATTAATTTGAAGGTGATTGTTGTCCAAAGAGGGTAATGTTGGTGTGTGATTGGCAGTAAATGACAGTTTTGACAGTAAATGATAGACACGCGGGTGTCAGAGGGAGCGAGCTAGCTGACAAGCTATCGGGTCGGGCAACTGTAAAGCGCCGTCTAGCAATGGGCCGGGCAGATAAAGTGCATGCCATCAGAGAGGAATCAAAGGAAGGCTGTGAATCTGCAACCCTAGCCAAATTGCGAGAACATAAAGTGAAAAAAAAAAGAGAAAGGGGGCGGTGAGACAGGAGTTTTATACGGGGAACCAAAGAAGAATAGTCAATCAACGCAGAACTCCGTCGTCGACCGCTACACGCTGGGAGAGATCCCAAGCACTTTGTGGGCTGAATAGGCCGATTTGCCATGAGGATAATGTGACGACTAATTAACTATTTTTAACTTCATGTCATCTTGATGATGACCTCACGGGCTCCCCATAGACGAATCGTCTGCTATCACTACCTCATGTTTATAACAATTTATAATCGATGTTGAAGATTGTCTTTCTGTAGAGAAGCGATCGAACTTACTTCTTTTTGTGCAATAAGTCATTGTATCTTTGTGCTGTAGTGTATGTCTATGCATATATTTATGTGTAGTTAATATTTTATCAGCTATCGCATTGTCTTGATAATTTTACCAAGAAAACGATAAGTTGATAAGAAAGCGAAGATAGTAAACACCGAATATACAACTTTAGTTTCAGTTTCAGTTCGGTGTGTGTGGGATCGCAGCGCAGCGCACAAGGGCGGACAGCACAAACATTGATTATTGATTGGAGTTTATTGAACATCTCTGCTGATTGTTGTACGTATTGTTTTGTTTCTTTCGTAGTTAACACATTCTACTTTTATTAGTACCATATTTGTATAGTTAACTTGCAGCCGTTTATTTAAATCAGAAGATTAGACTTAAAAAACAAAATTCACTTTAAGTTTCAATTTCAATTTCAGTTACGTTCATCATCTATCTATGTTTACTTTGACTTGTTTATGTCTTCATAGTTTAGGATTCGGTTTTCGATGCTTGGTCTTTTTACTTGAAAAAAAAATATGTTATATTAACTCATGGTCTACACTAATTTATTCTTTGACTGTAATTTTACAACCGTATGCTTGCAACTGTAGGATGATTTTATTAGCGGAAGAATAATGACAATGTGGTCATACCAGGATGTATTTTTAAGGGAGGCGTTATTCGGAATGCACTGCGAATAATCTAAGTGATTATTCACAGATGCGGCGTGTCACGTGACGTTTACTTAATGGTCCCAAATTATTTATTGTAAAAAGTATCCCTTACTTACATAGCCTAATTAAGTGGTTATGCTAGTTTACGCTAGGGGTATATGCTGATTCAGGGGCGAATTAAAATGGGAGGCGTTATTCGTAGTCGAATTGCGAATAATAATTAGCGTTATTCGCAATCTCAGACGTGACGTTTACTTCGAAAATGGTACTTTCTTGCTCCTGAGTCCGCCTATCTGTACTCGGGCTCATAAACATGCAGATGCTATTGCGGTACTTGGTCGGGAGAGATCTCTACACTATCTTAAATCCCTTAGATGGTATTGCAATAAAAAAAAAAAAAAGGGCACCCTTCCGAAATGTTTTTTTTCCTTCTGCATATCCTTTACACGACATCGCTGTCAACAGCAGCATCTTTCAGCTGTCTGTTGATTTCTTGGCAAGATTACGCTCAGTAGTTTGCCATTACTTTCTGAGCGGCTGGCTCAGTTATCCCGCAAGTCACCAGCGGGGGACGAACCGCTTCCAGCTCTCGTCCGTTACGAGACTGCGTGATAAACGGGATTACGGAGAAAGTGTTGTAACCCCTCGGCCAGAGAGACCGGCACCCTTCCGAATAACGGTCCCAAATTATTCTATTGTCACAAGTATTCCTTACAGGACCTAAATAGGTGATTATGCTAGTTGCGATATGCTGATTCAGGGGCGATATTTCAAATGGCAAATAAAATGCAAGTTAAACAAAGACATCTATTGGACCCATCGATTCCGACACTCGATCACCCAGTCGCTGATTTTATTAGAGGAAAAATAATGTGGTCATACCAGGGTGTATTCTTAAGAGAAACGTTATTCAGAGTGCACTTAGAATAATCGAAGTGATTATTCACAGATGCGGAGGGTCACGTGACGTTTATTTAAGGGAGACTTTATTACCAAATGTTTGGTAATAATGTCCCGTACATTATTCACAAACGGCTGGCCACGTGACGTTTACTACCGCCGTCAATTGGCTTCAGAAGACTCTATTATTCTCTCTTCTTGTCTGTATTTTGTTTGCAAGTTCTTTCTCTTCAAACCTCACTAAGACGATATTTGTCTGGTGGTCTAGGTGCCAGCGACACGGTGACAAAAAGGTTTAACAGGCGAGAAGACATATTTCTGCCGTCTACCGAAAGCGTTACACAGAGAACGAACTCAGTAGCTCCAGCGACGACCTCCCGAAGTTCTTCCAAGTTATGTTTCTTCACACTTCACAAAGACAATATTTGTCGACAAGGACACACACTTCGTACAGTGACAATTTATTTGGCAAATAAAATTTACGTTAAAGATATCTATTGGATCCATAGATTCCGACACCCGATCACTCCGTCGCTGCCTGGGAGCTTCCCCCTCCCCCTCCCCTCCCGGAGCTTTCCGCAGATCCATAGAGCACACTTTATTCACAAGCTTCGAGTTTCTCAGTTCTATATTGTAGTTCGTAATGTTTAATATGTTTTTTTCTTTAAATAGAACATTTAAAAAAAAAAAAAATTACCGCCAGGGGAGAAGAACTCCAGTCTCCCGCGTGACAGGCGAAGATACTAACCACTGTACTACCGAGGACACGATTGTATTTCCACAAACATTAAAGTAGTTAAATGTAGGTCACGTGACCAGCCGTTTGTGTATAATGTCTGTACGTTACTAGCAAACGTTTGCTTATAATCACTTCGGTTGTACAATGTCTCTGATGTCGTCAATCCATTTTCTTCTTGGACGTCCTCGTGGTCTCGTCGCAGCTGATCTTTGATGTAAGGCCAGTGATGATAGTTGCTGATGTTGCATTCTAACGATATGGCCAAACCACTTGATCTTCTGTCTTTCAATAAATGTGGCACAAGGTGTTGATACCACAGTCTGTCTGATAATAGCATTTATTACTCGGTCTCGGATTATTAAGTTGGTAGCTTTCCTCAGGCATCTCATTTCGCAGGTGTTGATTTTGCGAAGGTGTAATTTGGATACAGTCCAGGTTTGAGATTGGTAGCATAGGGTTGGTGTGAATATGCTGTTTATTGTCTGTCGTTTTGCGGACATAGGTATGTTTGGATGTTTCAATAAGGGTGATAGTTGTATTAATAGTTTTCATAAACGTTTGGTTATAATCACTTCGTTATTTAATTATAATTATTTATTGGTTATTATTATTTATTTTTATTTATAAAATTGAAATAAAGAAATATAAAAAAATAAAATATAAATTATTTATATATATCCATAAAGATCCATAGAGTTAGTTAGTTAGTTTAGTTTGGTTTAGTTAGTTAGTTAGTTAGTTAGTTAGTTAGTTAACAAAACATCCTCATTACAAATTCAGTCCATAAGTGCTCGGATCCCCTCCTCAGCAAATCCCGCAGCGTGTAACGGCCAACGACACCATTTCTGTGTTGGTTTATCAATCTTCTTTGGCTTCCTGCGTAGTATTCTTGTTTGGCCACACCTCTTTTAATTTGCTGTTCTCGCAGCCTGACCATGGTTGTAGATTCACAGTCATCACTTGGTTCTCGCAAAAGTTCTTACTTCTCATAGAGCATTCAGAATGTCAGCCTGGTCCATGGCGCGTCCGCCCTCCACAGTAGCCCTACCTGCGAGCTTGTCACCTCGCTCATTTCCTTGTACTCCCACATGCCCTGGCACGAAAATAAAACTAATCTTTGCCAACCGAGACCGCCTCAAAGACAGCAGCCACTCTCTTCGTATCCACCCCATCACAACTTCTTGAGAATGCTCATTGAGTCACTAAGGAATCATGCCCGATTAAATGTCTGTGTCTTGAGCCATGTTATTGCTTTACTTATTGCCATGACTCCCATAGTCAGGCTACTTGTGGTAAAAGCAAAAGCACCAGAATCTTCCTTCACAATTCTCCTTCCAGAGAATTCTCGAAGATCAAAGTCTGTACTTCCGCCTCAACAGCAGCCGGATTTTCTTGTCTGCATTTTCTGTCTAGTTGGATGCAAGCTGAAAATGACGTACATAAATCTGTTGGCATTCATACCCACTCCTCGCCAGGTTCTAAGTCTTCAAATGAACACACCTGTTGAAGAATGTCTTCAGCTTGACCCATCCACGACTTTCCTATGTTTAACCTGCTACCCGTTACCTTCTTAATGTCACTATGCAAGTGGATGTTGTGTGTTTGCGTTGACTCTGAGGTAGGCACGTGCTCTGCAAATTTGTATTCTGTCCTCAGTGGTTGAAAAATCAAGAAGGTAGCGCATCGCCCTGCATGCTGTATCTCTTCTACATCCGTTCTGTATCCTTTCCATCTGCTTACGACTGATAGTCAGGATCGCCATCGCATACTCCAAAACAGAAAGGACCAGACCCTCGTAAAGGAGACATAGATGGCACTGCTCACAGTTTGCCGCAGCCAAACCTCGCTTGGCCTTTGTTATCATCCGGTCTATGTGCTCATGATAAGCAAGGCTTCGATCAAAACGTATCCCCAGGTAATTCATTGCCTGCGTTCTTTCCACCGTCTCTGAACACAGATTTAGAGTTGGTGTTGGAGTGTTGACAAAATGATTATTCAACGAGAACCAAGTCACCGTTGCCTTTGTTGGGTTGACCATTGTTCCAGCTTCATCACACCAAGTACTTATGCGGTTGAGTTCGGTTTGTAGTTCCACAGCAACCTGATCTCTATCCTTACCCTGACGATACACTAAAACATCATCAGCATATGACAGTCCTCCCTGATCCCGTGATCTGCTCACTGGTGATTCTCACAGTGTAGGCGTTGAACAGTACCGGAGATAATGGTGATCCCTGTGGTAGGCCAGGATATATTGTTGTTGGTTCAGAGGTCCAACTGCCACATCTAAAAACTAAGGATTATAAGAACTAAGAAGATTATATGACACTGTCAAAGTAATCACAAAACTAAAAAAAAAAAAAAACTAATTCAGCAATTGTTGTTCTTATGCGCTCACTGCTTTGAACTCAGGCATGGCCCATACACAAGCCTCTTCTTCTAGTACACTGGGCTGATTTTTGCGTGTGGACAAGTTTTCCCTATTACCAGTGTCCCTCACCTTCAGGCGAACCTACTCTGACTTCTGAGGTACTTGTAATTTATGTCCCAAAGTCAAGGACGAGAAGTCAACACTTTAGTTCAACTCACTATTGTAGGGATTGAACCCACTATCTCAGCATCAGTACACCTGTTGTTTAAGAACAAGTACTCTTATCTTTTCAGTAAGACACGACCATGAGTATCACAACAAAGTGACCCCCATAGCTCTAGTGATAAACCACGGCCATGAGTATCACAACAAAGTGACCCCCATAGCTCTAGTGATAAACCACGGCCATGAGTATCACAACAAAGTGACCCCCATAGCTCTAGTGATAAACCGCGGCCATGAGTATCACAACAAAGTAACCCCCATAGCTCTAGTGATAAACCGCGGCCATGAGTATCACAACAAAGTGACCCCCATAGCTCTAGTGATAAACCGCGGCCATGAGTATCACAACAAAGTAACCCCCATAGCTCTAGTGATAAACCACGGCCATGAGTATCACAACAAAGTGACCCCCATAGCTCTAGTGATAAACCACGGCCATGAGTATCACAACAAAGTAACCCCCATAGCTCTAGTGATAAACCACGGCCATGAGTATCACAACAAAGTAACCCCCATAGCTTTAATGATAAACCGCGGCCATGAGTATCACAACAAAGTGACCCCCATAGCTCTAGTGATAAACCGCGGCCATGAGTATCACAACAAAGTAACCCGCATGCGCTCTAGTGATAAACCGCGGCCATGAGTATCACAACAATGTAACCCCCATAGCTCTAGTGATAAACCGCGGCCATGAGTATCACAACAATGTAACCCCCATAGCTCTAGTGATAAACCACAGCCAAGAGCTGTCTCTGGTGGTCTCTGGAAAAATCGCACTAATGGTCTGAGTGACACAGTTAAAATACAAACCTACGACCTTCAGTGAGCATGGCAGTTGGTTTGACCACTTTGCTATGAACACCCACCTTAAAAGTGTTAGTATAATAAAAGCCTGTTCATCAGGTCTTAATGACTGAGCTACCATATGGCAGTAGGTGGTACTCTCTGTTTTCTGTTAGCGTCGAATCGTGAACGGCGCTCATCAAACCCGCCACCCCACATTTATGTCAACGGCTTCGAGAGGAGGAGCGAAATTGAAGTGAAGCTTTATCCTAGTGCAAGGAAATGCAACATACAGATTAAGTGTTATGGCAGGGCAGATCAGTCCCTAAGCGTTGGTTGACAACTGGTTTAAGTTCAAACAGGCGGACAACAGTTAGAGCGTGTCTTTGCTGATCCGGCAGCTTCTGCAGTTGTCATGTTTCAGGTGTATTGGTGTTACCTTTCCTTCTGGAGTAAACTAGGCAGGCCGAAAGAGGGATCATGCTGCATGGACAACCCATGGCCTCTGAAATTGAGCCCAGGCTTTGTACTAAGGAGAGGTATTGCCTTATTTGAGGCACATTGTAACAAACCATCGTCTGTCAAGACGGCAGGGTGCTAGTAATATTTACTAATTTTAAATATATGAATTATATACCATGCTAGGCTATTCAAACTAAAATATTGTTTATTATATATACAACTATAATAAAGAGACAAACAACAATCTTTGGTCATGTGATATGGAGAGAGGCATCGGAGAACATGACAATTGGAAATCACAGTGGTAAAAGAGACAGACCAAGGGAAATCATGCTGGATGGACTGAGACAGTGGCATGGGGAAATATCATCAGCAGAGTTGATCCAGAACACCAGGGCAGGAGATTTGTGGAGAGATATAAATGGCTATGATCTTTGGAAGCTTTTTCTCGACAGTTTCCAATAGTCTAGGTGGTTTTTAACATCCTCAGCCCGTACACAGGTTAACATACTTGTCTGCTCTTGTCTGAGAAAACTGAGCATCAGAACCACAATTCCTGCGTATATGGGTTTCTTATTAATGATTTCTTGTGCGTGTATAATTGCAGGGTCAAAGTTCAAGTTTCGGGAATGTTGCAGGCGTTTTTAACAATTGCTGTGCCAACACTGGTCACAGTGCTGTATTATTTACACCGTGTGGCTACGCAGGAACAGGGACCGCGCGGACCACCTCCTGGCCCTACCGGTCCAGGTAGGTTGACATGTTGTTGATTACTTTAGCTATTAATGTTCCTTCTGTTTTCCACAAGGAATCCGTAGTGGCGTAGTGGCCAGACACTTGCCTGTAAGTCGGTATTTGAATCCACAGTGGGGTTGATGTTTAAAATTTACCAGGTTGGCCCAGCCTAACATAGGTACCAGAAATGTTTTGGGAAGTAAAGGCAGGCGATACTGTCCACATGACCTACTGATTGGGCTATATAAATGTGGGTCTAGTACAGGCAGGCGATACTGTCCACATGACCTATTGATTGGGCTATATAAATGTGGGTCTAGTACAGGCAGGCGATACTGTCCACATGACCTACTGATTGGGCTATATAAATGTGGGTCTAGTACAGGCAGGCGATACTGTCCACATGACCTACTGATTGGGCTATATAAATGTGGGTCTAGTACAGGCAGGCGATACTGTCCACATGACCTACTGATTGGGCTATATAAATGTGGGTCTAGTACAGGCAGGCGATACTGTCCACATGACCTACTGATTGGGCTATATAAATGTGGGTCTAGTACAGGCAGGCGATACTGTCCACATGACCTACTGATTGGGCTATATAAATGTGGGTCTAGTACAGGCAGGCGATACTGTCCACATGACCTACTGATTGGGCTATATAAATGTGGGTCTAGTACCATATACCCAAAACTGCTTAAGGCATGTCAAAGGGTCCTTTAGCGTTTTTAAATATTTAACACAGGATCTTGCTTTTTTGTACTCTATGTGTTTTTTTTTAAATGTTTAACACCGGATCTTGCTGTGTTGTACTTTCTGTGTTTTTAAATGTTTAAAACGGGATCTTGCTGTTTTGTACTTTCTGTGTGTGTGTTTCACAAATTGGTTTCTTCAGTCACATTCGCTACCACCATGGGTTGTAGTTATGCCGTTTTAGAAGCACAATGTAACACACTATCTGTCAAGACGGCAAGGTACCAGTACAACATAATTAACGGGCACTGGTGTAATGGATAGGACATTAGTTTAGTTTAGTCGACGGATCAACATCACGGCATACGGGTATAACCCATAAGTGCTCCGTTTTACTCCTAACTCAAGGCTGAGTCTGGAGAAACTCAGGTCAGTGCACGAACTCTGTAGCACCGGCAAGGATCCTGAAATACTTTGGATATATTTTTAACTCAAAAATTTGCCCGGGCAGCGCCGTTAGGCTACTCTTTTTCGATTTCCAACTGCCAAGGGATTCTTGTTTGCGTGCGCAACAATACACACGGGCTACAATGTTGGCTTCTTATCCTTGATTTGGGGACGTAAATTACAAGTACCTCAATAGTCGGAATGGGTTCGCCTGATGGCGAGGGACACTGGTAATAGGGAAAGCTAGCCCACGCACACAACAATCAGTACAATGTGAACTATGCTCGACTTCAAAGCGAGCGAATGAGAAGGGAAAAAAAAGATAAACAAATACATAAATACAATAATCGTCAGAAAGCCAGGTCGGTAATGTTATCTACACAAAGATCCAAAGTTCTGTGGCAGGAACCTACTGGGGCTATTTTCAGTGATAGAACAATCATATAGTTGTAGGCCCCTACAAGAAGCCAACATTGTAGTCCAACTCAGCGGTGTAGGGATTCAACCCGCTACCTGGACATCAGCACGCCAGAAGTGTATCCATTCTGGCTATATCGATTTATCTATTTGTCTCTCTAATAATGTATATGTATTTATATGTGTATTCTGGGGTAAGGGAGGGTGGATTGGTCAATCGGTTTGTAGGACCTAAATGTGTAGTATCAGTGCATGTGTGTGTGTGTGTGCGTGTGTGTGTGTGTGTGTGTGTGTGTGTAAATATTGCATATCCCTTACAGAACGTTGCAGTCAACACCAGCATTTTTCAACTGCTGT
>JACEFZ010004780.1:0-30706 GCA_014155875.1 Cepaea nemoralis | reverse complement strand
CATATTGTAGCAGTAAGATAGTAAAAAGAAAAAAACCCAAATACCTATGTCGGTTGAAAAAAGTAAAAAAGTGACAGACATTAGGTTTTTAAATTTGTGGGCTTTTGTAAAAAAAGATTGAAAAAAGAGTAAAAAAACATCCCTTAAATTTGAAGATGTAATTAGTGAAAAAGAGACATACTATGTAGAATTTAATAATATTAAAATAGAATGACAAAAAAAAACTAATATTTGTAGCATGTGATATAGTGAAGAGACATACCTATGTAGCATGTAATAATGACAGATGACATACTATGTAGCATGTGATATAGTGACAGATGACATACCTATGTAGCATGTAATATTTTGATAGATGACATACCTATGTAGCATGTAATATTTGATAGATGACATACCTATGTAGATATAATATAAAGTTTGATAGATGACAAATCTATGTGGCATATAATATAGTGATAGATGACATACCTATGTAGCATGTATATATGACAGATGACATACCTATGTAGCATGTAATATTTGATACATGACATACCTATGAAAGCATGTAATTTTATGATAGAGGGCATACCTATGTAGCATATAATATAAATAGTTGATAGATGACAAATCTATGTGGCATATAATATAGTGATAAATGACATACCTATGTAGCATGCTAATATATTGATAGATGGACATACCTATGTAGCATGTAATATAGTGATATATGACATACCTATGTAACATGTAATATAGTGATAGATGACATACCTATGTAGCATATAATATGGTGACAGATGACATACCTATGTAGCATATAATATAGTGACAGATGCCATACCTATGTAGCATTTAATATAGAGATAGATGACATACCTATGTAGCATGTAATATATTGATAGATGACATACCTATGTAGCATGTAATATAGTGACAGACATAGCTATGTAGCATGTAATATATTGATAGATGACATACCTATGTAGCATGTAATATAGTGATAGATGACATACCTATGTAGAATGTGATACAGTGACAGATGACATATCTATGTAGCATGTGATATAGTGATAGATGACATACCTATGTAGCATGTGATACAGTGACAGATGACATACCTATGTAACATGTGATATAGTGACAGATGACATACCTATGTAGCATGTAATATTTTGATACATGACATACCTATGTAGCATGTAATATTTTGATAGATGGCGTACCTATGTAGCATATAATATAAATAGAATTGATAGATGACAAATCTATGTGGCATATAATATAGTGATAAATGACATACCTATGTAGCATGTAATATATTGATAGATGACATACCTATGTAGCATGTAATATAGTGCTATATGACATACCTATGTAACATGTAATATAGTGATAGATGACATACCTATGTAGCATATAATATGGTGACAGATGACATACCTATGTAGCATATAATATAGTGAGAGATGACATACCTATGTAGCATGAAATACAGTGATAGATGACATACCTATGTAGCATGTAATATAGTGATAGATGTCATACCTATGTAGCATGAAATATAGTGATAGATGACATACCTATGTAACATGAAATATAGTGATAGATGTCATATCTATGTAGCATGAAATGTAGTGATAGATGACATACCTATGTAGCATGTAATATAGTGATAGATGACATACCTATGTAGCATGTAATATAGTGATAGATGTCATACATATGTAGCATGAAATATAGTGATAGCTGACATACCTATGTAACATGTAATATAGTGATAGATGACATACCTATGTAGCATATGATATGGTGACATATGACATACCTATGTAGCATGTAATATAATGATAGATGACATACCTATGTAGCATGAAATATAGTGATAGATGACATACCTATGTAACATGTAATATAGTGATAGATGACATACCTATGTAGCATATAATATGGTGACAGATGACATACCTATGTAGCATGTAATATAGTGATATATGACATACCTATGTAGCATGTAATATATTGATAGACTAGCTGACCCAGCCCGGCTTCGCCTAGGCCCTGGCGGGGATCTATCTATCTATCTATCTGTCTGTCTGCTTTGTCTGTCTGTCTGACCCGGCCCGGCTTCGCCCAGCTCCTGGTGGAGAGCATCTAATTTAATTTTTATAAGTAGTCATATAATTATCTGTATGTAAAGAAGTGTCGTTCCCCATTCCCAGCAAGAACAGGAAAGAAGATACCACCCCCTCCGGCCGCCGCTCTCGACTGAGCTGTCGCCCCAATGCACCGGCATTGCCCTGCACAAGCCATAGGTGTAGATGAGCCCTGTCTCTTTCCAGTGCTATAAAGAGCTCTCTTTAGTCTCTGGATTCATCCCGAAGACTAGCAATCATTCGATCCAATGGCTACCCTATCGGCCAAAAGACAAAAGCGATAGCCCATTGTAAAACCTCTTCAGCATCAAGAAGACAGAATATAGATGGTGGGAATCCATCCCCACGGAGCACTCCCCCCCCCCCCCTTTCCGGTATACTGTATATAGGTTGTGTTTATATTTAAACTAAAGATGACACTAGGCAGAGTTCAGGCTGTATGAAGAAAGATAACACCTTCCCATCTGCCGCCAAGAACAAGCGAAATCATCCAGGGAGAGATATTGCTCCGATTCGTTCCCAGGCGATGTCAAGAACAGAACGCCTAACTAGATTGGCCAACGGTCAACCCACTCACAATATGGGCATGACCGGCTTTTCGCCAGTTCGTTTCACCAGTTGAGACAACAGAGATTTATAGGCCAAGTTTAGGCTGGACTAAAGAAAACCCAAGTTTACCTTTTAATTCCTCCAGTAGGAGACGGCACTTGACTTGTAAAATTCTTTAAAACTTCAATACATTGTGCCGACAACAACCGATAAGGTTTTCAATGGACATTCATGGCCCAAGAAATTACACTAGGGCATATTTGGTGCAAGGCGCGCCATCGGGTTTTCCCCAAGACACGCCAGACTTCCAATCATTCTATTAAGAAGATCGGGTTGTAGAGGTAACCCAGAGAACTATCCTTCAGGGGAATTGATCGGACAAGAGAACTGAGAGTTCCCGAAAGCCATTTCCCCCTGTTTTCCCAAAATCAAAGAAGGCATGAGGACATGGGAAGTCGACCCCTACGAACTTTCTACTGCCAGTGGTTCTGTTCGAATGACCCCACCCTCACATTCAACCATAGGATGCCGTGATAGAAAATCCGCTCCCACATTCTCCCTTCCGGGGTTGTATTCGACCGTGAACTGATACAGTTGTAGGAGCAATGACCATCTCATTAACCTCGCGTTCAGTTTCTTAGAAGTTGCCAAGAACGTCAGAGGTTGATGGTCGGACTGCACTTTGAACGGTACTCCATACAGATACGGTTGAAATTTCTGTACCGCCCACACTAGAGCTAGACATTCCCGTTCGACGGTGGAGTAATTCCGTTCCACGGGTAACAGTTTTCTACTGGCATACGCCACCGGACACAGCACCGAAGGATTATCTCGCCCTTCCTGCAACAGAGTTGCCCCAATCCCTATGTTACTCGCGTCGGTTCTTAGAACAAACGTTTTCTCCAAATTTGGGAGTTGCAGGACTGGCCTATCCACCAACGCCTGTTTCAGCTTCCCATAAGCCTCTTCACAGCTCGGGGTCCAGACTATAGGAACTGGCGATCCTTTCTTCAGGGCTTCGGTCAACGGCGCCCCAATTTCATTGAACTTCGGAATAAATTTCTGGTAAAACCCACACAGAGACAAGAAAGACCTAACATCTTTTTTGGATTTAGGACGGGGTGCGAGTCTGACCTTCTCAATATTTTTTTCCTCCGGTACCAGTCCCCCTGGGGTAATAGTATGTCCCAGAAATTCCAAGGATTGATAACCAATCATGCATTTGGCTGGACGGGCGGTTAACCCTTCCTCTTTTAACCTTGTGAAAATCTGTCCCAAGGACTTCAGGTGATCCCTCAGATTGTCAGTCGCGATGAGAATATCATCCATAAACGAGACCACAGAGGGATCTTTTAAAGGCTCTAATAACATTCTCATCATGCGGGTGAACACACTGGGCGCATTGCTCAGCCCAAATGGCATCACCTTGAATTCGTAATGCCCGCTCGGAGTACTGAAGGCGAGCAAGGGCCGAACCTCGGGCTTCACAGGGATCTGATAATATCCCCGGCTTAGATCAATTTTCGAAAAGTACTTTGCCTTATTTAGTCTGGCAAACAGTTGATTTGTGTTCGGTAACGGTTCAACTTGGAATGTCGTACAACTGTTTAAATGCCTGTAATCAATACATAGGCGGTGCTTCCCACTGGGCTTCCTCAACAAGACAACCCCAGCATTATAAGGAGAAGTCGAAGGAGTGATGATGTCATCGTCCAGAAGCTTCTGGATTTCGGCTTCCAGGGCCTTCTCTTTCGAAAAGGGCACTGGATATATGTTTTGGCGAACGGGGTCTTGGGTAGTCAGAGTCATATCAAACTCGACCAATCCCTGTCCGCCCTGGCCGATCGGTAAGGATCTGCTGATAGGACTCCAACAAACGTACCGACAGATCAGGATTTATATGTACATCCCTATAGGTTTCTCCAGGGTGTAAAGGATACCCCCTATCCGCATCTTCGCCCGATTCAGTTTCCATCGCGACCGCCATAGTCATGAGTGGGAGAGAAGTACCATCAGATCGTTCTTCATACTTTTTGAGGAGGTTAATGTGGAAGATTTTGGATTTCTCCCTGATCCGGATGGCATAGTTGGTGCGGGACACAACCCTTTCCACCGGGAAAGGCCCCTGCCAACCAATTTCGAGTTTATTGGAACCCACTGGAAGTAACAACAGAACCCGATCCCCCACTTTAAGAGACCTATCTTTCGTCCTTCTATTGTAGTAGGCCGCGTGTCTCTTTCTGGCCGCCCTCAGATTCTGAGCTGCCAAAGCCCAACCCGTCTGGAGTTTCTTCTTTAACTCTTCGACATATTTATATGAGGATACAACTTCTTCGGAAGTTTCTTCCTCTGTCCAACATCTCAATAGGGCTTCTAAAGGACCCTTGATTGGCCTCCCGAATAGTAGAGTGGCTGGTGGCAACCCGGTCGACCCATGGGGAACCTCCCGATAGGCGAACAAGGCGGCTGGGATATACTCATCCCATCTGTCTGGTTTTTCTTGAGCCAGCTTCCGAAGCATGGTCATCAAGGTACCATTAAACCTCTCTACTTGCCCATTTGACTGAGGGTGGTATGGGCTTGTGTGAATGTGGTTAGTCTGGAAGATACGAAAGACTTCCTCCATCAGCTTACCACAGAACTGAGACCCATTGTCTGTCAGGATCTGGTTTGGAAATCCCAACCGAGTAAAGGTCTCCATCAGTGCATCAGCCACTCGCTTAGAGTCGATTGTGGCCAACGGTATCGCCTCACCCCACATGGAACAGCAATCCACCATAGTAAGAATGTACATATTCCTCTTCCTAGTCCGAGGAAGAGGACCAACAAGATCGATGGCAACTCTCTCGAAAGGAGAGTTCATAATGGGCATGTCGCCCAGGATTACCGGAGCTGTCCAGTGTTTTGGTGCCACACGCTGGCACTCTGGGCACGACTTGACGTACCGACGCACGTCTCCAGTCATCCCTCGCCAGTAGTAATGGCAGGAAATGCGCTGGAGTGTTGCCCCGACACCCATATGTCCACTGAATGAAATGGTGTGTCCCATATGAAGAAGCTGTTCCCGATAGGCCTTAGGAACTACCAGCTATCCATGCTGGCGTTCCTCCACTCCGGCTCTCCGGTACAGTAACCGATTCTTCATATAATACTGACCCCGTCTTGGTGGGTCAGAACTTTTTGGCAACTGGTTAAAGCAAGGTTGCAAAGTAACATCCTGGCTTTGAGCAGCTCGTAACTCCCCAGGCAAGGGATTCACGATCAAGGCCGGCGTCTGCTCATCTCCCGATTGAGATCTGGTTTGCATTGCCCCTACGTACATGGGTTCTGTTGGGATCCCTAGAAAGACGTAGCGACAACCCAAGATCATGGGGAAGATTGGATCGAGCAGAACGGCTGCCTGTATAGTGCCGGTAACATATTTCGATTTGATGTCCACCTTCGCAATCGGAAGAGACATCGCTACTGCACTCTTGGTCGCCGTTTGAATCTCAATAGACTCCCCGGTTAGCTGCTCTGGGCTCACTAAGTGTGAGGAAATTACGGCCTCAAATTGCAGACCGGTGTCATAGAGACACTCGACTGGTTGTCCGTTCACAGTATCGTCTCTACTACTGGTGGTTTCTCTGAATCTTTGTTCTCAAGACCCCTCCCTTCCACCTCCCTGTTAGACCCTTCCCCGGTTTCTACAAGACAGGCAGCATAGTGAGAGTCTTTCTGTTTACGCCTGCAATCTGGAGGACAGAAGAATTACCCCATGACTGGAAAGAGTCATTATTGATACCTATCTTTAAGAAAGGAGACAAGTTCCAATGTGGAAATTATAGAGGAATATCACTACTGTCCGCAAGCTATAAGATACTATCCGCAGTATTACTAAATAGACTAAAACCATATTCAGAAGACATATTAGGTGACTACCAGGCAAAACAGATCAACAATAGATCAGATATTTATCTTACGACAAATAGCCGAGAAACATTGGGAATATAAAAGAGATCTCCATAACATTTTTGTGGATTTTAAAAAGGCTTATGATAGTGTCCATATGAATAGTCTATGGAATGCTATGCAGGAATTTGGAATACCAAGGAAGTTAATCAACATGACCAGACTATGCATGGAAGATACTTATAATATAGTAACATATAAAGGCAGGAAATCAGACCCCTTCCAAATAACATCTGGCTTGAAACAGGGTGATGCACTATCGCCGCTACTCTTCAATCTGGCTCTAGAGAAAGTTGTAAGGAAGGTAAAGGAGGAATGTGATATTGGAGGAACATCCAAGCTGCTTGGTTATGCAGATGATATAGATATTATAGGGCAAAGTGAACAAAAGACATTGGAAATATTGACTCACTTAAAGGGAAAAGCCCAACAGATGGGGCTGGTTATCAACCAAGATAAGACAGAATATATGGTAATTTCAAGAGACGGAATGGCTAGAAACTCTGGCCACATACAAATAGATAATATGACCATTAAAAGAACGGAAACATACAAATACCTGGGTACAATCTTCAACTGCTCCAACATCATAAGGGAAGAAATACAAACTAGAATCAACTCTGGAAATAAGATATACTATGCACTACAACATCTACTAAAATCAAAGGCGCTATCTCGTAACACTAAAATCACAATATACAAAACACTGATCAGGCCAGTTGTGCTGTATGGCTCTGAAACCTGGAGTATAACGAAAGGAGACGAAGCCTTGTTACAAACCTTTGAGAACAAAATTTTAAGACGCATCTTTGGACCCATTAGGGATACACAAAGTGGAGAGTGGAAAAGAAGAAGTAACAAAGACATTTATGATCTGTTTAAGTCCCCGCTAATCACTGGTATCATGAAGGCTAATAGACTACAATGGCTGGGGCATATAGAAAGAATGGAAGATAATAGGGAAACAAAACTCGCTTACACTCAGGAAATAAATGACCGTAGACCCCGAGGTAGACCAAGAAGGCGGTGGAGAGATAATACATGTACAGACCTACAAGCACTTGGAATCAACGACTGGCAAGAGAAGGTCCACCAGAGAGACGAATGGAGACGGATTGTATTTGCAGCAAAGAACCTCAATGGCTCGGAACGCTGAAGAAGAAGAAGAAGAAGAAGTAGTCATATAAGTTCCCATTCCCGACTATCTGTCTGTCTGTCTATCTGTCTGACCCGGCCCGGCTTCACCCAGTCCCTGGTGGGGAGCATCTCATTTAATTCATATAAGTAGTCATATAAGCTCCCGTTCCCGACTATCTATCTGTCTGTCTGTCTGTCTGTCTATCTGTCTGACCAGGCCCGGCCTCGCCCAGCTCCTGATGGGGTGCATCTCATTTAATTCATATAAGTAGTCATATAAGTTCCCGTTCCCGACTGTCTGTCTGTCTGAGGACCCGGCTGTCTGTCTGTCTGTCTAGTCTATCTATCTATCTATCTATCTATCCGACCAACCGACCTATCTATAGCTAGGGGACTTAACCTAAGATATAGCAATGCTACTAAAAGTTATGTCCCTTTATATATTTTGTCTAATGTTAAGTCATGTAATTTAATTATTAAATGTTAATAAGTAAATAGATGATGCTACACTAAAAAAAACTATGACAGTTGGTTGCACGGGAATGAAAGGAAGACGTGTAGAAATTTTCATCTCAATCGGATGGACCGTTATCGAACGCATCCAATACATCCCCAACCACAAACCCACACACATACATTCTGTTTTATAGATATAGATGACATACCTATGTAGCATGTAATATAGTGATAGATGACATAACTTGTACCTATGTAACATGTAATATAGTGATAGATGACATAACTTGTACCTATATAACATGTAATATAGTGATAGATGACATACCTATGTAGCATGTAATATAGTGATAGATGGCATACCTATGTAACATGTAATATAGTGATAGATGACATACCTATGTAGCATGTAATATAGTGATAGATGGCATACCTATGTAACATGTAATATAGTGATAGATGACATACCTATGTAGCATGTAATATAGTGATAGATGGCATACCTATGTAACATAGTGATAGATGACATACCTATGTAGCATGTAATATAGTGATAGATGACATACCTATGTAACATGTAATATAGTGATAGATGACATACCTATGTAATATAGTGATAGATGACATACCTATGTAACATGTAATATAGTGATAGATGACATACCTATGTAGCATGTAATATAGTGATAGATGACATACCTATGTAATATAGTGATAGATGACATACCTATGTAGCATGAGATATAGTGATAGATGACATACCTATGTAACATGTAATATAGTGATAGATGACATACCTAAGTAACATGTAATATACTGACAGATGCCAGACATACGCAGCATTACAGATATTGAAAGATAGAGATATGTAGCTTAGTAAGTGTAACAATATACAGGAACAAAGAGAAGACACAACATCTCTAAAAAAAAATTGAGGAATTGTCGGGCATTAGAAAGCATATGCAGTATTAAGGACAGAAGACAAATATATGTAGTATTAAGGACAGAAGACAGATAGATGCAGTATTAAAGACATAAGGACAGAAAACAGACATATGCAGCAATAAGGACACCAAGAGAAGACAGATGTATGCAGCAATAAGGACACCAAGAGAAGACAGATGTATCCAGCAATAAGACACCAAGAGAAGACAGACATATGTAGCAATAAAGACACCAAAAGAAGACAGACATACATATGTAGCTATAAGGACACCAAGAGAAGACACCAAGAAAAGACAAGACATGTAGCAATAAGGACATCAAAAGAAGACATTAAGAGAAGACAAGACATATGTAGCAATAAGGACACCAAGAGAAGACAGACATATGTAGCAATAAGGAGACCAAGAAAAGGCAGACATATGTAGCAGTAAGGACACCTCTTCGCCACAGCGCTGACCACACATGTAAAAGGGACCTTTATTTACCCCCCTCCCCCACAGAGAGATAGAAAGAGAGAGAGGGAGGGAGAGAGAGAGAAAAGGGAGAGAGAGAGAGAGAGAGGGGGGGGGGGGAGGGAGAAAGAGAGGGGAAGAAGGACATTTGAGTATTCACACTATTTATTGTTTAGCAAGACTTCTTCTTCTGTGTTCATCCAGAATGTTTTAGACATAATTGCATTGTGCCTGTTTTCAGCAGAGCTGCAATATTTGCACCTTTTAGCCGACACATCTGACTTCTTCAGGCATTTGTTGGATGGGGTAAATTCCCGGGTAGTAAGACATAAGAAACAGGTACAGAGAAATCCCACAAAGAAACTGTCAATCAAACATACCGTCTCTGGACCTGTAGGTGAAACCCTTCTCCTCTATCTGCCGAATAAATTCTATAATGTGTGACACATGATCTGTCACTCGGACGATGACATTTGGGGGCGACACCCTCAACTTGGCCAAACTTGTGAAGAACTCAGATTCATTGACTCTGGTTATTTCCGTCAATGTTTGTCCAGTCTGGTTACAAATAAAATATGTATATGAATGCAAGTACTCTCAACCATAAACATGGACACTGTCACAAGTACTCTCAACCATAAACACATACACTGTCATAAGTCGCACAGCACACTGGACACTGTCATACGTCGCACGGCACACTGGACACATGGTGCTAGATTACAATTTGCATAGAACAGATAATGGCAGAAGTGACATAGAAATTAACAAGAGAATAGGAATGGCCACAAAGACTGTCAACGGCATGAAATCAGTATTAACACCTAGAGATTCATCATCATCATCATCATGTGCCATGCTGGTAAGCATGGGCGGTCATGTTTTGCCATCTCACTCGATCACCAGTGTCGTGGATCAGTTCAGTATTCTTGTCTCGACCATACATCATGGCCAAGCCATCCAGGTATTTACTCCTCTGCCCTCCCCTTGATCTTGCCAGTTGTCACTAAGTTCTCCAATTTATTTCTTTTTAATAACGTGACCAAAGGAGAGATTAACAACACATTAAAAATGAGAATTGTCAAATGTTATGTATATTCAACACTACTGTATGGCGCGGAAGCCTGGACATTGAACAAGCAACTAGAAAATCAAATAGAGGCCCTGGAGATGTGGATATACAGAAGAATATCTCGTATTTCATGGAAACAGAAACAATCAAATACAGAGGTTCTAGAAAAACTGGGAATGAAAAGAGAGTTGATGAACGGAATAAAAAAGAGGAAAGTGAAATATTTCGGCCACGTTAAAAGGCATAATACTCTTATAAAAACCATACTGGAGGGCAAGGTTGAGGGCAAGCAAGCAAGAGGTAGACAACGATATAAGTGGGAAGATAACATCAAGAGATGGACGAACATCAGTCTGACAGAATGTACAGTCAAGGGACAGGTAGTGTTGGAGATTCATTGCAGTCAACCTTCATTGTGGAGACGGCTCCTGATTGATTGATAGACCAGTTTGCACTCTGTGGGTTACGTGGTCAGTGTCACGCCAGCTGCCTTTACTTCCCAAGGCTAACCGGTTCAAGATGGCGACGGACGGTCGTGTTGTTTTGTGTTCGTTAACTTTTTCGCATAGGGGATGGATTTATTCATCTCTTGCGTGTAATTGGTGTGCCAGGATGTAAAACCAGGAGTTTCTACTCAAGATCTGCGCGGGTGCTACGGAGTTCGTGCATCGAGCGAAGCCATCCTTGAGTGAATTTTCAGCAGCGTGTGTGGTTTTCTTAGTCTGTGTTTACGTTTTTTCAACATGGCGGAACAACGTGTTTTCTTCGTGCGGCCAGCAGTCAACATACCGAAGCGGCGTGGTAGCCGCGCAGGGACAAAGAAGCAAGGTAAGCGCGGTGGTTTGAGGCGGTTTAGACTCAAGTGTCACCGTCTAGGACTCAGGAATATCCGTATTCTATATTGGAACTGTGCCAGTGTAAAACAACGGGGCTCTATTTTAGAAACCCTAGTTTACAGGAACGACATTGTAGCACTCCAGGAAACGAGACTGGGCGATCAGCTACTCCAAATTGCCGGCTTCAAATGTTTCTACAATAGACGACATCTGGGAATGGCGATTCTCGTTCGCGACATCATGGTGGCGTCAGAGCTAGACATGTCCAGTTGGGACAGTGACGATATACAAATACAGGCGTTGAGAGTTCATTCCAGTATACCATTCGTGTTGGTTAATGTTTATGCCCGCAATGCCAGTGTGGACGCCCAGAAGTGGCAGTGCTTAAGTGGCATATTAGGCCACGAGAGAAATGTTATTTTCTGTGGTGACTTCAACGCTAAAGGCAGATCATGGGGAAACACTTCCTCCAATACACAAGGGGAGGAGCTCGAGACTGCACTGGAAACCATCGACCTGGTTTGTATCAACAGTGGCGGTGTCACCAGGACAGCAAGCCGTCCGGGCGATGAGGACAGTGCTATTGATCTGGCGCTAGTTTCACCTTCACTCACTACAGTGTGTAGATGGGGTGTCCTAGGACACCATGGCAGCGACCACCACCCTTGCAGCATACTGGTGGAGAAAGGCAGAACCAGGCAGCACAAGCTAAAGGTAAAGACGTTCCAGTATGACAGTACAGGGCAAGATGTGGTGAGTAAAATAAGACGTGACAAGCGCAGAACGTTTCAGGGCAGGAAAAAAAGCTGGGAGCAGCCACCGTGGTGGAGTTTCGAGGTGGAGCAGGCTTGGGTGGATAAGCGTAGTGCTGTAATGAGATGGCTAAAATGCCAAGAAGAACAGAGCTGGTCATCCTAGTCCCTGCTTGCACTTAGAAAGAGAGATGCACACAAAAGTAAGCTATTTCAAAAAACTGGTCAAGGTGGTTAAAAGCGAAAAATGGGCAGAGGTGTGTCAAAGAGTAAGCACAGACAAGTCACTGAAATTGTTCTGGCGACTACATAAAAGCATGAGTGGTGTAGTCAAGAATAAGAGCATTTCTGACTTCCAAGGTGCTGACCTCATCTGGCAGAGGACTGACGAGGACAAGGGCAAAGCCCTCTTTGAACGCTACCTTGAGCAGAGCAACCAGACAGACATGGGAGGCCGGAAATCTGGCCAAGGAGGTCACCTCAGACAGATGCAAGGCCCAGAACACTTCGGATGAAGACACAGTGACAGTGAAAGAAATCAAGGCTGTGCTTCGACGATCAAAAAACAGTGCTCCAGGTCCTGATGGCATAAGATACGACGACATAAATAGGTGTACCGACAATGAGCTAGAGAAACTAGCAGACATGTACAACAACAGTATAGGGAGTGCTAGCATCAAGGAGGAATGGTTACACAGCTACCTGATTCCCTTGCCGAAGCCTGACAAAGACCACAAAAAAATTCAGGGATATCGAATTATAACCATGCAGAATACAATAGGCAAGCTGCTGGAGAAGGTAATTGCCAGGAAAATATCAAGCCAACTAGAGAGGCAAGGTGTTTTCCCACCTACCCTGGGTGGGTACCGTCCAAAAAGAGAAACCTGGACCAATGCAGCAGTCTTTGCCCAGGATGTCTATGAAGGTTTCCACGCAGGCACTGAAACCGTTGCTGCAGCGATTGATCTTGAGGACGCATACAACAGAGTACCACTGGATTTTTTAATGTTTCAGCTTCTCGAACTAAACGTAAGTCCATTCCTCCTTAGTTGGATCGCTGCAGCCCTCTTCCAACGGAAAGTAGTTTTTAGATGTGGCAGTTGGACTTCGGAACCAACAACAATATATCCTGGCCTACCACAGGGATCACCATTATCTCCGGTACTGTTCAACGCCTACACAGTGAGAATCACCAGTGAGCAGATCACTGGACCTGGCAGGACATTGTCATATGCCGATGATGTTTTAGTGTATCGTCAGGGTAAGGATAGAGAGGAGGTTGCTGTGGAACTACAAACCGAACTCAATCGCATAAGTACTTGGTGTGATGAAGCTGGGGCAATGGTCAACCCAACAAAGGCAACAGTGACTTGGTTCTCGTTGAATAATCATATTGTCAACACTCCAACACCAACTGTAATGTTGTGTTCAGAGGCGGTGGAAAGAACGCAGGCAATGAGTTACCTGGGGATACGGTTTGATCGAAGCCTTGCTTATAATGTGCACATAGACCAGGTGATAACAAAGGCCAAGCGGGGTTTGGCAGCGATGCGGGTGATGGCGGCAGCAAACTGTGAGCAGCGCCATCTATGTCTTCTGTACGAGGGGCTGGTCATGTCTGTTTTGGAGTATGCAATGGCAATCCTGACTCTCAGCCATAAGCAGATAGAAAGGATGGAAAGGATACAGAATGAAGCTATGCGCATTATTCTTGGATGTACAAGAGATACAGCATGCAGGGCGATGCGCTACCTTCTTGATTTTCCAACCATTGAAGAGAGAATACAAGGTTGCAGGGCACGCGCCTACCTCAGAATTAACGCAAACACACAACATCCACTGCATAGTGAAATTAGGAGGGTGAAGGGCAGCAGGTTAAAAAGAGGACGGTCGTGGATGGGTCAAGCCGAAGACATTCTTCAACAGGTGTGTTCACTTGAGGACTTAGAACCTGGCGAGGAGTGGGTGCAAGTGCCAACAGACTTCTGCACATCCTTTTCAGTTTGCATCCAACTAGATAGAAAATGCAGACAAGAAAATCCGGCTGCTGTTGAGGCTGAAGTACAAGCGTTGATTTTCGAGAATTCGCTAGACGGTGACGCGGTCATCTACACAGATGGGTCGGTCGTCCGACATGTGAGAAGCTCATGGGCCTTTACAGCTCGGGCCGGAGGGAGAATTGTGAAGGAGGACTCTGGTGCTTTCACTGAAACCACAAGTAGCCTGACCATGGAAGTCATGGCAGTAAGTAAAGCAATAACATGGCTCGAGACACAGACATTCACTAGGGCTTGTTTCCTTAGCGACTCAATGAACATGATCAAGAGGATAGAGGAGGGGTCGATCCGAAGAGATTGGTTGCTGCCTCTGGAGCGGTCTCGACTGGCAAAGATTAGTTTCATCTTCGTGCCAGGGCATGCGGGAGTACAAGGAAATGAGCGGGCTGACAAGCTCGCAGGTGAGGCTACTGTTGAGGGCGGACGCGCCATGGACCAGGCCGACATTCTGAATGCTCTACGAGAAGTAAGACTTTTGCGAGAACCAAGTGATGACTGTGAATCTACAACAATGGCCAGACTGCGAGAGCAGCAAATTAAAAGAGGGGTGGCCAAACAAGAACACTACGCAGGAAGCCAAAGAAGATTGATAAACCAACACAGAACTGGCGTCGTTAGCCGCTACACGTTGCAGGATTTGCTGAGGAGGGGATCCGAGCACTTATGGACTGAATGGTTCGATGTGCAATGAGGATGATCTGTCGACTAACTAACTAACTTCCCAAGGCATTTACTAGCAGCCATTTTTTAAGCTGGGTTTACTTGGCAGCCCTGGTCAATGTTACAACATCCATCACATGTGGATTTAAACCTATACCACTGGGCTGGCAGGGTGAGTGTCCATTCATCATCATCAAACGCCATACTGATAGGTATGGGCGGTCATGTTTCACCACCAGTCTCAAAATCAGGTCTGTGTTCTTGTCCTGACCATGCCATGCTGCCAAACCATCAAAGTATTTATCCCTTTGTTTTCCTCTTGCTCTCTTCCCATCAAGCTTGCCAGATGTCACTAAATTTTCAGGCCCATTTCTCCTGAAAACATGTCCAAAACATATGGACTGTCTACGTCCAATTTCTCTAATCAATCTCCATGTTTAATTTGTCTATTATCAATAATATATTAATATTTTTTTAAAGTCTTAAAAGTCGAGAGAATCGACTTCATTGCACCAGGTTTTATGCTACATGGCTCGGTCTCTTTCCGCATATTACTTGTGTATGAACAAGATTCTAAAAGCAAATGAAAAACCTCTCACCTGATGTGACTTATTAATAATTTTATCATCGATGTCTGTAACCCCCATCACCAAGGTCGTATCGATGCCAAACACACTGCTCATGATTCTCCGTATAATGTCCTGGCGTACGTATGAACTGGCATGGCCTATATGTGCACTGTCATACACTGTAGGCCCGCATGAATACCTTCAATGACAAGGAGTAATGTCATGTGAGATTCTAGAACACATATGCTGTATCAACCTAACACATGGGGATATTCATGGCGAAGTCGCTAACCTCGTGCTATAAAAGTCTTGGGTTCATTGGGTTCACTCCCAGCTCCATCAATCAGGTGACAAGTGCTAGTTGTCAGCATGGCAGAATGGATAAAAGCTTGTTCTTAAACATCATGTGCGCTGATGTTGAGGTTGCAGGTTCAATTCCTACACCGGACAGTTGGACTAAAATGTTGACTTCTTATCCATGACTTGGGGATGTAAATTACAAGTACCTCTGAAATCAGATTAGGTTCACCTGATGGCGAGGGACACTGAAAGTTAATTGACACGTAAAAATCAGTCCAGTATTACTAGAAGTAGTATGGACTATGCGTGAGTTCAAATACAAGTGCAAGTTTTTCAGAGACCCAAGGGGGAATGGGGGGGGGGGGGGGGGGGGGGGGGGTCATTGCTGGAGCAGTAGAGCTCATGCTATTGGACTTTGCATCATGTCCCTGAGACTGAGAGTCAAGTTTGCAGCAGGTCTCATCCAAACAACGAGGAATGTCTGCCACCAAGTCAACCCCACCTCATAAGAGGTCCAATCTCTGAACCCAATGCTCCGTATTCCCACCAACACGGCTGTGACAAACAGCGAGAATCTGGCACTATCATACCAGACCTCCACAGCCTATTGGAGTACAACTCTAGAATATGGGTGAGGTCAATTCGTAATCCTGTACACCGCCTTCGAAACAGAGGTGCGAGAGATTTGGAAGCAGACCGCCTTGCGCTGGTTTCCATACAATGGTATGAGTGTCAGTTGTTCAGAAAGCAGTGGCAAACTACAGAACATGCAATTTGAACAGGAATCACAAACAGCCCAAAACGCTGGGGTTTACTATTTTATAAAAACCAACGCAAGGCAGTCTGCTGCCAACTCGCTCGCTGCTGTGTTTCGACTGCGGCATACAGGATTACGAATTAAGAAAATTTAAGTGAATCAGGAGGTGAGGAAAAGATGCTGGTATTGGATAGGATACACATTGAGTAAATATGAGGAAAGTCTAAATAGACACTACTTTGTCTGGAGCCCACAAGGCAAACAAAATAGTGGGAGGCCTAAAAACACACGGAGAAGGGAATTAAACACAGATGAATAATACAGTGAGGACACGGAGGGTGCTGCAGGACACAGCAAAAGACAGGACAGCTTGGCTGAGTTGGTTGAGGATCTTTGTCTCAATGGAGGAACAATGGTCAAAGACAAAAGAAACTATCAAGGGGAGCAACGAAGTTAGTGCTCTGTCACTGAGACATTCAGGAGTCTTCATCATATGCCATACAGATAAGTGTGGGCGGTCATGCTTTGCCATCTCACACGATCATCAGAGTCATGGATCATCTTTGTGAAGTCTCAACTATGCCATGTGGCCAAACCATCTAGATATTTACTTCTCTGCCTTTTCCTTGTTCTTCTCCCTTCAATCTTGCCAGTTGTCACCAGGTTCTCTAGTTTATTTCTTCTCATAATGTGCCCAAAAAATCGTGACTGTCTACGTCTAATTTCTCCAATCAGTTTATGGTTTTCATTTGTTTCTTGTAGGACCTGGTTATTGGTTTTACTGTTTGTCCATGGTATTCTTTGCAATTTCCTCAGAAACCACCAAATATCAATACTTTCAGGAGGTGTCAGCGAAGTAAAGTTGATAAGTAGGCAAGTAAGTAGTCAGGTCTTAGTTAGATATGAATGACATTAGCTAGTACTACCTACTTTGTGTTAGCGCCAAATGGACGGTGCTCACCAAGACACCCCACATTGTGCCTAATGGCATTGGGCAGAGAAGCTCAATTAGGGAGGATACAAGCCTTATTCTATATGTAACCTAAAGACTAAATGTCATGACATGGTAGACCAGGCCCTAAGTCTTGGTCAGAAACGGGTCTAGGATGGAAGCTCTGACAGGCAGACACAACATTGCTTTGCTGACCCGGCAGCTTCTGCAACTTGTTCCAGATATATTGGTGTTACCTTTCCTCTGAAGTAAACTAGGCAGGCTGAGAGAGGGATCATGCTGCATGGTCAACACATAGTCTCCACAATTAAACTCAGGCTTTGTGCTATGGATTGGTCACATTCGCTACCGTCATGGGCTGTAGGTATTAGTGACTTTTTAAAGCATAATTAACAAACTATCATCTGTCATGATGGCAAGTGCCAGCAAGAAGACAGGCAGGTCATTAGGTAGATAAATGTGTTTAAAGAGATGGAATCTCAGCAAGAAGACAGGCGGGTTATTAGGTAGATAAATGTGTTTAAAGAGATGGAATCCCAGCAAGACAGGCAGGTTATTAGGTAGATAAATGTGTTTAAAGAGATGGAATCCCAGCAAGACGACAGGCAGGTTATTGGGTAGATAAATGTGTTTAAAGAGATGGAGTCCCAGCAAGAAGACAGGCAGGTTATTAGGGTAGATAAATGTGTTTAAAGAGATGGAATCTCAGCAAGAAGACAGGCAGGTTATTGGGTAAGATAAATGTGTTTAAAGAGATGGAATCTCAGCAAGAAGACAGGCAGGTCATTAGGCAGATAAATGTGTTTAAAGAGATGGAATCTCAGCAAGAAGACAGGCAGGTCATTAGGTAGATAAATGTGTTTAAAGAGATGGAATCCCAGCAAGAAGACAGGCAGGTTATTGGGTAGATAAATGTGTTTAAAGAGATGGAGTCCCAGCAAGAAGACAGGCAGGTTATTAGGTAGATAAATGTGTTTAAAGAGATGGAATCCCAACTAGCGACGACATACCAACGAGCCATCTTCTCCTGCAGCAGCACCAAAGGAACCTGCTCTTTCACAAGCGGATGGTAGATCATGATCTGTGTGGCATACCCTTGTGGTGTCTCCCACTTCGTAGGACTCTGTGTTGAACCAACACGGACTGCGTTATTCAGCATCCAGCTGCCTCTTGTGAAAGAGCGACTTTGTTTTCCAATTAATGCTGTTGTAATGCCACAAATTTGATTTGAAATATTGTGATGGTAATATTTGTATCTACACCATGTCATAAGATGTCTAGAAGATGACATTGAGAACGGTCCTTGCCAGAGGCAAAGTTGTTCACAAACTCGTCCCAACATGGTGCTGAAAAGAGTCAAAACAAAAAAGAAGTAATTTAAAAGGCTAAAATTGTTGTATTTGACAGCATACATTGTTAAAATTAATGACCAATGAATGTAAATTGGGATTAGGGAGCTTAATAAATGAAAGACATACAAAAGAAAACATTGTTTACAACAGTCTTTATCAATTAATAAAAGACAGAAAATGAAATTATAAAAACGTGGCCGAATTATTCGAGAACTATTATAATACATCTGTATTTCTATGAGAAACTATAATATAACGCTACAAGAACATGGACAACTTATCTGACAACTGAAATAGTAGATCTGTATTTCTATGAGAAACTATAATATAACGCTACAAGAACGTGTCCAAATCATATGAAAACTGTCTTAATTCATTTGTATTTCTAAGAGAAACTAGAATATAATGCTACAAGAACATGGACAACTTATCTGACAACTGAAATAGTACTGTATTTCTATGAGAAATTAAATATAAAATGCAATGCTAGCTTAATGATTGGAGTCACCTTGAATGCCCCCTCAGAGTCATCCTGACTTTAATTACTACGACTATGCGAACAGTTTCCAAACTTGGAATATATTTAGCAAATCATCGGCTTCTATCAATTATATACTCTTCATGGTACGATTAATTAGCAACTCAGATCAGCCCTAAGATCCGATAGTGGTAAAATTAACTGGACCGCTTCTATACTCATTCTTGATGTTCTCCTTCATATTGCTTGCTTCCCTCCGTTGGTAATAATGTTGCCTTGTTATTGTTGCCGTCGTTAATGCCCGCCACTACCCCTAACAATGTAACGTAGTACTCTTTTGTGCGTTCTCGAGCAAATTGTTTACTTCTCCATCAAACTTCCCCATTTATAAGTTTTCAACGAATATTATCTTTCTTTCATTAACTCTCCCCCATCACCTATTCTGTTACACTGTTTTCCAACATCAGTGTGATGTCATACAGGACCTGAGGTTTGCGTGAGTATCCGTTGTCCCATGTCTGGCTTATTGGTGTGCAGACTGGTAGTTCCTCGCCGTACAGGCAGAGACTCTCCGACTTCGGAGGAATCGGCGATCCTACTGACTTTAGCCAGGACCCCGAAGGGACCTGTTGCCCAGGACGCTCGACGAGGACGCGTCAATAGGTCATGGCCAGTATATAACCCAGCCCTGGTGCCTTGGAAACACCCTGCGTCCCGTTTAAACGGCCAAAGTCGCTAGTGGCAGAACTTGGTGTTCTCTTCCTTCTTGTTGTAATTGAAATCAATTCAACATGAAAGAAACTTCAAATTGAAACTTCTGAATAGATATCAAAAATAGTATCCATATTCTTGGCTCTTGTATCTTTATTCATTTTTCTCGTAGAGTTCCTATTTCGACATCTTTACAATACAAAAGTTGAGCTTCGACATGTTGACAATAAAAAAGTTGAGCTCATTATTATCCAAACTTTATAAAATATACATTGATTTCATTCTTGTAATTCTCCTTCTTCTCATGAATCACTTCGTCAAAATCGTCGAGTTAATCGTTTTCCTTTTTCATTTCGTCTAAGCTCTACAACCTCTTAATTTATACTCCCGTCAAGGTTTGTACAATATCACCAAGATGTTCAAATCATGTCATTCCCTGGTGATATCCAAACGTTAACTGCCTTCTAGCTTGTCGTTGTTACTAACCGACGTCCTACCCAAATTTTCACTACGTAACTTTCGTGCGCTTTGGAGCGATTTGTTCTAATCTATTCTATTTAAAACCAATTTCATTTTTCTAAATTCCCCATCTTAATTCTCTGTCCGAGCTTCGTCGTGTCGTCTATTAACAGTCCTTCTCCTCCCTCTTCCTCCCTCCTCCTCCTTCTCCTCCCTCCTCCTCCATCTCCTCCTCCTCCTCCCTCTCCTTCTCCCTCCGCCCTCCTCCTCCTCTCCCTCCATCTCCCTCCTCCTCCCTCCTCTTCCTGCGTTCTTCTCCTCCCTCCTTCTCCCTCCTCCCTAATCCCTCCTCCTCCCTACTACTCCTCCTCCTTCCTCCTCCTCCTCTCTCCGCCTATCTCTTCCTCCCTCCTACTCCTCCCTCCTCCTCCACCTCCCTCTTCCTCCTCCCAGCTCCTACTCCTCCTTTTTCTTCTTCTGCTGCTGCTGCTGCCGCCGCTCCATTTACCCAAGTTAATTGTAGGGGAAGGTGTAAAGATCTTTCAAGTGCTCTTTCTAATGCTTTTTGTAAGTTGGTCTTCGTTTATCTAAGGTTGTTCTAACTGCAACCAATAAATGATTAGACAGACAGACAGGGAGGGACAGACAGACAGACAGGACAGACAGTCGGGAACGGGAACTTATATGACTACTTATATGAATTAAATTAGATGCTCCCCATCAGGGGCTGGGCGAAGCCGGGCCGGATCAGACAGACAGATAGATAGTCGGGAACGGGAACGGGAGCTTATATGACTACTTATATGAATTAAATGAGATGCTCCACACCAGGAGCTGGGCGATGCCGGGCCGGGTCAGACAGACAGATAGTCGGTAACGGGAACTTATATGACTACTTATATGAATTAAATGAGATGCTCCCCACAAGGTCTGGGCGAAGCCGGGCCGGGTCAGCTAGTTAAATATAAAATGCAATGCTACAAAAATGGAACATGTCCAAATCTTCTGACAACTGTCATAATACATATGTATTTCTATGAGAAACTAGAACGAAGTGTCTATTTGCAATCCAATTGCGAATAAACAAACTGTCTTATTCGCAATCAAAGGCTAGTCACGTGACGTCATCAGAACATGTGTTTGACTATATTATACATTTTTGTTAAGGTTTCATCATGTTCTCAGTAGCATAGTGGTAAGTATCTCTCCCTGTAAAGCGAGAGACCAAGGTTTGATTCCCTGCTGGCGAAAAAAAAAAAATTTTTCATTTTCAGAAATTAATTTGGTGAATGCGACATTTTAATAAAAAAAATATTAAACGTTACGAAATAAAATATAGAACTGAGAAACTCGAAGGTTGTGAATAAAGTGTGCTCTATGGATCTGCGGGGGTGGGGGGGGGGGGGGGGGGGGCATTCCCCAGGCAGCGACGGAGTGACTGAGTGTCGGAGTCGATGGATCCAATAGATGTCTCTGTTTAACGTGAATTTTATTTGCCAAATGAAATATCGCCCCTGAATCAGCATATCGCATAAATGCTGTGGTTGATTTTGATGTCCTATAAAAGACATCCAACTAACTGTACCTTCTGAAACAAACATGGAATAGTCGCTGGATCTGTAGTGAAGTGGTTGTGAATGCATTTCGTAATCCTGCACACCGCGTTCGAAACCTAGCTGCGGCAATTTGGAAGCAGACCGCCTTGCGCTGGTTGCAAACTATTGAACTACTATGGCAATCTACTGAACGTAAACATGCCTGGAAATTAAAAAAACATTCTGTTGATTTGCCAAACCAAGATAATTCATTGAAACATATTGATTGACATGGAAAAATCAAATACATCATGAGAGGTTTATAGGATATCTGAATTTGTT
Source organism: Cepaea nemoralis (assembly GCA_014155875.1). NCBI lineage: Eukaryota > Metazoa > Mollusca > Gastropoda > Stylommatophora > Helicidae > Cepaea > Cepaea nemoralis. The sequence goes on along the minus strand of JACEFZ010004780.1, from coordinate 8,246 downwards.
GTTGTTTGTTTGTTCGCTTTGAACTCAAGCGTAGCCAATATAATGCTACTACTACTAACAGCTGTCACTACTTGAGAGTGCACTGGACTGATATTTGCATGTGGATTATTTTTCCTATTATTATTGTCCCTCGCCATCAGGTAAACCCACTCAGACTTCAGGCAGGGGGAGACTTGGGCATTCCCCGCACATGACTGCTTACTTGTATAAGCTTCTACATTGGTTTGTTAGATGTGTACTCACTCCATATTGTTTAAGGATTTCCCACAGCTTGTTTCTATCTACTCTATCAAACACTCAGTATTAACTATTATCTGCAATTCGATGGCAAATAGTTGAAATAGACTTCGTTTATTCGCAATTTGATTGTGATGATAAACTCTCCAAAGCTAGAATGTATTATGTATTGTAGTTGTAACACATCTATATTTCTAAGTTAAATTAAAAATTAGTTGCATATCCTTCACACGATGTCGCAGTCAACCTCAGCATTTTTTTGGCTGTTTATTATTTCTTGGCAAGTTTACAGTTTATGTTCAGTAGTTTGCCAATGATTTGAAATTGATTTCTATACGACCGACACTCATATTTTCATATCATACCATTTTATAAGAAAGGTGTATTTAAACATATAAAAAAACGAGAAGGTTATTAAACGGACTGGCAATAATACTTCTTACCTGTAATGACTTAGCAAGCTGGACTTAGATAAACGATCATCTCCAAACACAAATCTTTAGCTTCTGCTGCTAGTGAACCTCTGTGTAGATATGACAGCCTTATCTCCCTTCATCGACAGATTGTCTAAAACAGGGAATTGTTTACACGATTCAAAAGTTCACAATTATCACAAACAATGTTATTAAAAGCATATTTATTAACTATATCTATTTCAGAATACAAACACATATTTCTTATTAAATAACATATAAAATATATTTTATTACTTAAACACAAGTGAATAAATGTTGATGAATACGGAGTTAATTAAAAAGAAGTTATCATGGAAACGAATAACTCGGAAAATTGTTAAGAAAACAACAATAGATCAAAGTTGATACAAATGTTTCCACCTTCTTTGTCTGTGAGAAATTTTACGTGATATTTTGTAGCAGATTAATCTGGCTACAATGGTGAACAACGCAGCGGTGGAAGCGATCTGCTCCGCGACATATTTATCTGATTATCTCGATACAACGGAGACTCTACCCGACGAGCTGCAGCGGAACATTTCTCAGATGAGGGAGTTACATGTAAAAAATAGGGGTGTGTGAAACATTCTTAAGTTAAGGTGTATTAGTAAGCCTTTTGTGTGATTTCACAGAATGATGTCTTTACCTAGTTATCGTACAGTGTGCTTATCTTATTTTGTCTTGTCGTTTATCTCGTGGAGTATCTCAAATACTCAGAGGAAAGGCCAGACGGGCGCATGCCAAAACCAGACATTGTCTGAGACAACGAATGGCAACTGGTACACCGTACAATTAGTTAGTAATACGGGTTCTTCGCTAGTTGTTGAAGTTGGGGACGGAGCGCGTATTGGAATGTCCTGTATGCTGTGATGTTGACTTAACTCAACTTGTCTTGAAAATAAAGTTCTTTTGTTTGCTTATCAGCTGCATTGAAGGCATTCAATTCATTGATTCCTTAGCCTTAAGGAAGGTTAGTTCAAGTTCTCAGTCAGTTCAAAGACTGGTGTTGACATCACCTGATAATCCCCCTTCACTGTCTCCTGCTCTCAGCATATCTCTTCAGCTCAGCATCAATCTATTCTCCAATGTCCTTACAAGCTTCTGCGCTGTTGTTTTTCGTAGGACATCCTGATCCTCTTTCTCCAATGTCATTGCAAGCTTATGTCCTGTTGTCTTCCCTAGGACATTATCTTTCTTGTGATCTAGATTATGTCCTCTAAATTTCACTAATAGATCTACATGTTTCATACTGTAACCAAGCCAAAATAACATCTCAAGACACTGGCTTGAAAATGAACTGAATTGCTCTTGTAGACATTGTAGTAAAGATCCAGTATGGCATAAAATGTAGCCTTAAGGGTGTGATAAAAAATCAACTACCATATACTACATAATTTAGCCTCTTATCTGCTGTGTGCACTGTATGATCATGTATGACTCATTCACAAAGATTATCAGAGTTTAGAGATTTATATGTTTGCCTACCTCAATGGGAATCAGTCATTTGTGACAGCGAGAGGTTCGTTAGGGATGCTCTGATTATTTCTCTACCTCGTTGTTTGCTATATACATTTAATTGGACCGGACAGTTTATTTCTTCTCATAAAAACACCTGACTGTTGACATGAAAATTTCTCTGATCAGTTTACTGTTTTGGTTTATTTCTTGCAGGACTTGCTTATTCATTTTTCTCTTCGTCCATGGTATTCTTTGCATTTTCCTCAGAAACCACATTTCCGCTACCATTAGATGATTCCCAGGTTGTCTGCTTATTGTCCATGTTTCACATCCATATAACAGTATACATTCTAGATAGCACTTCAATACTCTTTTCCTCATTGCAGCTGACATATTTTTATTGGTCAGTATGTTTTCCATCTGTCAAAAGACTACCTTTGCTCTACATTTGTTCTAATCTATACATTATACAAGACAGCTTCCATCAGATGTTATGGCTGCTCCGAAATAGTTGTAATAATTCACTTGTTTAAGAATTTGCCCATTTACTTGGATGTTGTGATTTTTCTTTCTTCTTGGAGACGACTATAATCTCCACCAAAACCAAATTTTGTACTTGTCTTTGTTTCAGCAATTCTGAAGGAAATAAACCATATGAATAATGCTGCGATGAAGGAAGGTGGGTCTGCTAAAAATATATGTCATGCCCTTCAGCGAGCGTTGGTTCACTGTCAGGAGATTGGGGATGAGAGAATCGCCCTGGTTCAACTAATCACAGACCTCATTGAAAACCGTTCACGCCAACTTGATCAAGACAGAGAGCATTTAGGTGAGTTGAGTTTGTCATGTTGGTTTCTCATGATGTTTTGTTCATGATGGTGTTTTGCATGGTGATGTTTTGCATGATATTAATTTATATATTTTTATCATCATCATGTGACCTGCCAACTGGTCTTTTGTTTCGTTTAGCTGTAGTTATAAATTTTCAGTATCTCTTTTTTTTACAACTTATAATCAGAGGTAAATTAGGCCCATAAGCGGGCATTCTCCCGCTGTTTATATTTCACCTCGACATCGCAAGGTACAAGAGGAACATGATGAGATGAGATGAGAATCGGAGGTAGAAAAAAAACTAAACATAATTCAGGAGCCAGCCCCCTTTTTTGGTCAGGAATCAGCAGATTATTTTTTGCAAATAAGAGCTAAGAAAATTATTGACAATTCAAGCGGTAGATAATAATTTCCAGGCGCATGGCAACTAGTGCCCTGGACTTTTCTACTCCTGTTAATAACATCTATATAGTTGTTTAAACCTTGGAAATAACGAACGTCTAATCTGACACGCCCATCTGTTGACAGGGTCTTCGAGTTGAGTCAAGAATCAACATCACAGTATTTGGGACATTCCCATACGTGCTCTGTCCTCATCTGCAACATACAGAGAAGAGTCCCAGTACAGGGCTTATAAGGACAGCTAATAATAGTAACACCATAACCTAGCACGCATGTCATCTGAGGCTGCTAGGGAAGGTTGGTGTGAGACTGGCTACCTCAACACATATGAAACTTGAGCTGCAAAATTCCACTACACATGAGCAAATCTGCCACAGGCTTGGTTAGAGTTGGCGGGGAGACTATGCTTCATTGAGAGATTACAGGTAGAAGAAGAAGAAGAGGTTGTCTCCGTGGCGAAGTGGTCAAGCCGTCTGACTCGGGCTCCGAAGGTTGTGGGTTCAATTCCAGGTCGCATTCTTTGGTTCACGAGTGAATTTTTTCAAAGACTCCTAGGGTCATCGCTGGAGCTATGGAGTTCATGCTTTGTGCAACTCTTAAGCGATTTTTTTTTTAGGCAGAAGAAGCAGAATCTGTTAAATAAATTACAACTCAGAGAGTAAATCGTCATATCCTGCAAGAGTTAATGGTGAAGGTGGAATGGCTTGGAAGCATGGTGTCCGCCTCTTATATGAGAATCATCAGCATCATCAAGTGCCATGCCGGTAGGCATGCATGGTCATGGTTTTCATCTCACACGGTCACCAGTCTCGAATCAGGTCTATGTTCTTTTCCCGACCATGCCATGCTGTCAAACCATCAAGGTATTTATCCCTTTGTCTTCCTCTCGCTCTTTTCCCATCAAGCTTGCCAGTTGTTAGTAAATTTTCAAGTCCATTTGTCCTCATAACATGTCCCAAAACATCTTGATTTTCTACGTCTAATTTCTCCAATCAATCTCCGTTTTTCATTTGTCTCCTGAAGGACTGTCATTTGATTTTGTGTCCGTCCATGGTATTCTTTGCATTTTTCTCAAGAACAATGTTCCTGAAGAACACCTTCATTGCTCTCATTTTTTCATCTTTTCATTCTTCTCATCCCATTATTGTGCCTTAATTTAGTTACTGTAGTATCTTCCCTGTGATTATATGTTGTGTTTTGTGTATGTATTTCTTTGCTGATGAAGACTAGTAGCCGCAAGTTACTGTGTTTTCCGTAATTGTGTTCTGTATAGTTGCATTTCATTCGTTTCATCTTACAGTCTGATATTTTATGTGGTTTTCCAGATCCAGGCTCAGTGAAGGAACCAGAACCAGAGGTTGTTGTTGTACCAGTGAAGAAAGAAGCTGCTAAACTTGAGCAGGAGAGGCCGGAACGAACAAACACATTTAAACGGCAGAGGCGGCAGAAAAATGACATTATAGAGGAAGAAGTCAAGGTATTTTTCTTTGTCTTCGTTCGTTTCTCCTACTGTTTTTTTTCCCATGAAATGTCACAGAAAGGAGGTGGATGTAATTTTCTGTTTTTCGCTTCTCTTGTTTATGCTAATTTGAAATGTGTTAAGGTATTCTCTTGTTGTATACAGTGGAGTCTGGATAAGTAGAAGTCACAGGGACTGAAGGAATTTTTTCTACTTATCAGAAATTCTACTTATCCAGGCTGCACACATTTACACTAATACCATGCAGTAGCATTGAGTAAAATGATTGTACCACTTAGGAAACACAGTTAGTAAACAAATAAATAGCAATACAATATCAGAAATGTTGAAATGTTTAATTATTTTAGAAGGTGGTACATTAAAGTCATGAAAATTTCCAAATTAATTAAAGAAAAAGTCTGATTTTTCTTTGCTTCTTGACTTGTGAAAAATGTCTCATAGCCTGTTTAAAGGCACAAAATGGTGAGACTGCATCATCTGAACATCCAGTCTGCAACATGTAAATGTCAATTTTGTCAATCCATCCCAAAATGTCTGACTGCGATACAGGTTGTGCTTGCAGCCCACAGTCATCCTCATCATCAGAGTCAGGGCTGGAAAGATCTGTTGGCTGAATGACTAGCATACATAGCCCTTTAATATCAGTGGCATCATTTGGGGCTTTATTGTGAAAACATCATTATGAAACATCATTATCAGTGTTCACAAATTCCTCTGGTTCAGTGTTCAGCTCTTTATAAAATCTAGCAAGTAATGGCTTCACTGAAATGTCAGTAATATTGCTCTGACTGACTGTTTCTCTCCACACACATTCTTGTACTGTGATGCAATGTCATTTTTTGAAATGATCCAACCAGGCACCACTACAATTCCAGTCTGCCTGACCTCCAAGACGTGCAAATTCTTCTGCTTTCGCAGTTCTCCTGGTCTTCCCCCTCAGTTTGGAGATTCTTCTAGAACCCCTGCCGATCCACCTCGATCTCATTCTTTCCACATATGGGTTCTCAATCTGTTTCTACACCTTATCCACCTGGTCCCACAAGCGTACGACCACCTCCCCCTTGTCCATAGGCAGTCTACCACCAAGAGTTGCATTCCCTGCTAGCCTGTCAGCCTGTTCATTCCCCCACACTCCCGCAAGGCCAGGGCAAAATATCCATACAATTCTCATAATCTCTGACCTCTGAAGCGACAAGAGCCATTCCACACGAAACATTCCTTTCTCCACCTTACTAATCATACTCTTTGAATCCGTAATGAATACAACATGTGGTGCAGTATCCTCTAGCCAACGGAATGCCGCTGTTACTGCCTCAACCTCAATATTCTCATATTGGAGGTCAGTCTCATATGCCAGATTCTCCTTTTTCAAGACTCATCCATTAGACTTTGCAATAAAGCCCCAACCACTACGTCTGTTTCTCACCACTGACCCATCGGTGTAGATGACTATGTCACCTTGATGTGTGTTACTCTGGATCAGCTGTTGCACTTCAAACTCAGAATTTGGCCCGCTGCCCATTCTCTGCACTCACGACCCAGTGTTATTATTACATTGTGCCAGTCCGTCGTGTCTTCCGGAACTTCAACCCACTCTCTTCCATGATTGATGGTCTCTAGATTACACACCTGACTTATAGAAAGTTTTACCTGTGCCATCCAGGACCTGCCTCATCTTAGTCTTTGACCCTTGACCATATCAATGGTTGCATGCAGCAGGTGATCTCTATCTGCAGCAACTCTCAGGTACCATTTGGCCTGAAGGACCCTATGCCTATCCATCATTGTTGGTAGCACCAGGATATGCCAGAGGAAAATTGGGGCATTTTAGTTTAAGTGTTACAGAAAAGTTCTTAAAATATCATGAACCACGAAGAAGACTATTAATTACTGAATTCCACCAGATCTGAACGTTGAAGAAAACGCGCCACTGAATCTGGCAGGTCTTCTAAGAACTGGTCCACATCAGGACCAATTCAACGCAGTTATGAAAATGCCAGTCTGCGTGAGACCTTAACCTGAAGAGCAGAGAGGAGAAAATATAACCAGTACTGTTTAGGACTCCTGAATTATGTAATTCTATATTTATTGCAATCCCGAAGAAATCAAGAAACTTGGAATGTGATCAACATCAAACAATTAGTATAATGAGCCACATCACGACGATTTTTATGAGAATTATCATGCAAAGAGTTAGGAAGAAAATACAACCCAAAATAGGAGACGAACAATGTGGGTTTGTAGAAGGCAAGGGTACAGTAAATGCTGTGTATATACTAAGAACAGTAATTGAACTTTCTATAGAAGTAAACAAAGATCTATATCTTTGCTTTATTGACTACACAAAGGCTTTTGATAAAGTGAGACATGTTGACATGATAAGGATGCTTGAAGATCTACAAATTGATAGAAAAGACCTTAGACTTGTGAAAAACATATATTGGAAGCAACAAGCTGCCATCAGAATAGATAATGATGTAGGTCAATCCATCCATCCATCATGTGCCATGCGGGAATCGTGGGCGGTCATGTTTTGCCATCTCACTCGATCACCAGAGTCGTGGATCGGCTCTGTGTTTCTGTCTCGACCATGCCATGAGGCCAAGCCATCCAGGTATTTGCTTCTAGGTCTTCCTCTTGGTCTGTTCCCTTCGATCTTACCAGTTGTCACCAAGTTCTCCAATTCATTTCTTCTCATAACATGCCCAAAAAATATTGACTGTCTGCGTCTAATGTCTCTAATCAGTTTATGATCTTCGTTTGTTTCTTGAAGAACCTGTTCATTGGTCTTTCTGGCTGTCCATGGTGTTCTTTGCATTTTCCTCAGAAACCACATTTCTACAGCCATCAGATGTTTTTCAGCTTGACTGCTCATTGTCCAAGCTTCACATCCACATTGGGGGACGATACATCAATAACATTAGATATGCAGATGATATAGTCTTGATTGAAGACAATGAACAGGATCTGCAATATTTAGTACATATGGTTGTTGCACACAGTGAACAACTAGGGTTAGAATTGAATAGTAAGAAGACACAGATTATGGTCATCACTGGGAAGAAGGAAATACCACAATGTCATATACAAGTAAATGGGAATATTCTTAAACAAGTGAATCGATACATTTATCTCGGAACAGTCATAACATCTGATGGGAGATGTCTTGAAGAGATTAGAACAAGAATTGCCATTGCGAAGGTAGCCTTTTGCAAGATGAATAACATACTGACCAATAAAAATATATCAATTGAAACGAGAAAAAGTGTTGAAGTGCTACATAGAACTTGTACTTTTGTATGGATGTGAAGTGTGGACAATAAGCAGTCAAGATGAAAAGCATCTGATGGCTTTGGAAATGTGTCTGAAAAAAATTCAAAAAG
>JACEFZ010004779.1:0-39264 GCA_014155875.1 Cepaea nemoralis | reverse complement strand
GTGCTGACAAAGGCTTTGGCCGCAACGTCCAATTTGTCTCTTGTAGTCGTGTTTTAGTAAAGCTCACAATCTACTTCTCGTTTATTTGGGTGATTCATTCATTGCCTTTTTAAGCTTTACTGCAGTTCACCTCATTCTTGTTTACCATTGTCCGCTCCCTTGAACTGCTACTATATATTTCACGTTTCGTCTTTGTTGTCGGTAAGATTGTTGTCGATTTGTATTGTCATAGTGTGTTTCATGTAGTTTTGTGTTGGTTTGTATTTGTTTGTCCTGTGCTGACGAAGGCTTTGGCCGCAACGTCCAATTTGTCTCTTGTAGTTGTGTTTTAGTAAAGCTCACAATCTACTTCTCGTTTATTTGGGTGATTCATTCATTGCCTTTTTAAGCTTTACTGCAGTTCATCTCATTCTTGTTTACCATTGTCCGCTCCCTTGAACTGCTACTATATATTTCACGTTTCGTCTTTGTTGTCGGTAAGATTGTTGTCGATTTGTATTGTCATAGTGTGTTTCATGTAGTTTTGTGTTGGTTTGTATTTGTTTGTCCTGTGCTGACGAAGGCTTTGGCCGCAACGTCCAATTTGTCTCTTGTAGTCGTGTTTTAGTAAAGCTCACAATCTACTTCTCGTTTATTTGGGTGATTCATTCATTGCCTTTTTAAGCTTTACTGCAGTTCACCTCATTCTTGTTTACCATTGTCCGCTCCCTTGAACTGCTACTATATATTTCACGTTTCGTCTTTGTTGTCGGTAAGATTGTTGTCGATTTGTATTGTCATAGTGTGTTTCATGTAGTTTTGTGTTGGTTTGTATTTGTTTGTCCTGTGCTGACGAAGGCTTTGGCCGCAACGTCCAATTTGTCTCTTGTAGTCGTGTTTTAGTAAGCTCACAATCTACTTCTCGTTTATTTGGGTGATTCATTCATTGCCTATAATCGACAATGACTCGTTGACCTGGCGGAAGCTGTCTGCGCAAGCGTGGAAAATGTCTTCCGGATCAAATATGGATACGGTTTCATAAAATTTTCTAAACTTTAAGCAATACGCCATACGGTTTGTCACTCGTCAGCCGCTCAAGGATTGCCCTTGTGTGGTCGTGTTACACAGTTAAGCCAGTCTGAAAAATTTGTGGTAAATAGTTAGTCATTATAATTTAAATAAAACCAAATGAATTAGATATAATAAGTGTATAGATTCACACGCAAAATTATTATCCGTGATGAGTACATTTAGTTAGGCGAGCAAGTCTGTAGCATCAAAAATTTGTGTGGGAGGATCATCTTGATCCTCATTCTTATCACTTGTGTCGGTGTCTACAAAGAGAGTGTCTGGTATGCTGTATGTGTCGTCTTCGTCTTGTACAACGTACTTGTGTCTCCTCTTGTTCTTGTTCAGTTTCCTTTGTCTTGCCTATCCTATAGTGGCTTTGACTTTTTCTTTCTTTGGCAGTGATAAATCGTCTGTTTCTGTGTCATCGCTGTGTTTTGACTGCGGTAAACCGTCAGTCTTCATTCCTTGGATTTATGTCTTGTGTGTTATTTTCTTGTGTGTTATTTTCTTGTGTTGATTGACTACTGAAGGTTTGTGTCAGTTCAATCTCTCCCTGTGGAGAAGTTTCTCTTTCGGAGCGGTGGGAAATCTTCTTGGCTTTGAACAGTACACTTACTGCTGCTGCTATTGGTGTCGTCGATTGTCGTCTACTGTACTATGGCATTTATTTGCCCAGTGGTTGTTTTGGCCGCACGCTGGACAATCGGTCTTTCTCCCCGGCATCGTGATCAACACTCTGTGGTTATTGTTCGTTATACCGCGAGTGATTTATAAGAAGAAAGAATCCCTGACACAGCGTCTTCATAAAGATAGAATAGATGTGGCATGCATTCAAGAGACACACCTCAATGCCAATCGCAAATTTTCAGTCAGAGGATATCAGGCCACACGTTTCGACCGCGAAGGACATAAAGGAGGAGTTCTAATACTTACACGAAATACAATACCTTGCAGCGAAGTATCTGTGATCTCTGACAACCAAACAGAAATTATAGGTGTTGATATAATGATAAAGGACGTGAAAATAAGAATCTACAATCTGTATAGCCCAGCAGATAAGGACCTTACACTCTCAAACATGAAAATAACTGACACAAACTGCATTATTGTCGGAGACTTTAATAGCCGTTCAGAAAGATGGGGATACCCAGATACTGACAAAAGAGGAGATGAATTGGAGGACTGGGAAATAGACTCAAATCTCCATCTACTCAACAAAGCGGATGACACACCGAGCTTCTACTCCAGAAGATGGCTTACCACTTCTACTCCAGACTTAGCTTTCTGCACAGGAGACATCCTCCACAAAATCGATCGCCATGTGCTGGACCAATTAGCAGGTAGTGACCACAGACCAATCAAGCTTGAAATGAATATGGAGTATGTTCCACAGGAGCAAAAGCCCTTGCCCCGCTGGAATTACAAACGAGCAGATTGGGACAGATTTGCCATACTAACAGACAAATATTGTGAAAACATAAATACACGATATGGCAACATAAAGCAAATGGTGGAAAGTCTAAACAGAGCGATAATACAGGCAGCCACTGAGTCCATTCCTAGAGGAGCGAGGAAAAATTACATACCATACTGGACTGAAGAACTACAAAGTTTGGAGGACAAAGTTGAAGATGCCAGGAAGACAGCAGAGAGAGAACAAACAATTGAAGCGAATATCTCTCTCAAAGCCATCTCAGCAAAATATAAAAGAATAGTAAATCAAACAACAAGAGATTGTTGGAGGGAAAAACAGAAAACCTGAATTTTGACAGGGATGGAAACAAACTATGGAAACTAGTGAAAGCCATGAACAATGAAGGACCTAGAAACAAACAAATAACAATTAAACAAGGAAATGCCTTGCTTACAGGAAAAAAGGCTGCAAATGCACTAATGGAACACTATGCAAATGCAAACCACATTGATATTACCGAACAGAAGAAAGCAATCAAAGACAAACAGATACATCATAGAAATACAGAGACAGCAGCAGAATATATGATGGCAAATCTAACAATGGAAGAAATGGAACAGGCAATGAATACCCTAAAAAAGAAGAAATCACCAGGAAAGGATGGAATCACAAATGAAATGCTAATAGGACTAGGCAACAAGGCAAAAAAGAAACTACTAGCAGTCCTAAATAACAGCTGGAAGAGAGGAATAGTCCCACAGGCATGGAAGGAAGCTATACTAATACCAGTCCCAAAGAAAGGAAAAGACCTGGAAGAACCAAATGGCTATCGACCTATCAGTCTACTTAGCTGTGTAGGAAAATTAATGGAACGCATTATCAATGGCAGGCTAACATGGCATCTGGAAGAAAACCAACTCTTAACACCACACCAAGCAGGATTCAGAAAGTACAGATCCACTGAAGATCAAATAACCTATATAGCTCAAGAAATAGAGGATGCCTTCCAAGAGAAAAAGCACACACTAGCAGTCTGGATAGATTTAGAAAAAGCATTTGATAAAGTATGGAAGGAAGGACTGAAAGTAAAACTGCAAAACATGCATGTTTGTGGAAAAATGTATAAATGGATCAGCCACTACCTTGAGAACAGAACAGCCAGGACAAAAGTACAAGGACAAACAAGCAAAATGATGCTGCTGGAGCAAGGTGTCCCCCAAGGAGGAGTTCTTTCACCAACATTATTCCTAGCATATATAAATGACATCACAGAAAATTTTCCAGCCAGAGTACACACATCCTCCTTTGCAGATGACCTAGCCATATGGACATCTGAAGAATATATTAGTACAGCTAACAGCAGAATACAGCAAGCCTTATTAGCGCTAGAGGACTGGTCAAAATCATGGCTAGTGAAGATAAGTGAGGAGAAAACAACATGCACAGTGTTCTCCCTCTCAAATAAAACTCAGCAACCTAAGCTGGTATTGAATGGAAAAATATTGCGCCATGAAGAAAATCCAAACTATCTAGGAGTCACCTTTGATCGTCGCCTGACATGGAAGACACAGGTTGAGAAAAATCGAACAAGAGCAAGGCAGAGAATGGCAATCATGAAAAAGCTTGCTGGTACAACGTGGGGAGCAGATGAGAAAGTTCTCAAGAAGTTATATACTGGACGGGTGAGGCCAGTACTGGAATATGGCATTGCAGCTTGGGCAACAGCAGCTAAGTCAAACTTTAACAAAATAAGTAGAGTCCAAAACCAAGGAATGCGAATCATAACTGGAAGCCTGAAGACAACGCCTATTAATGAACTAGAAAAGATCACTTGTTTACAACCAATACAGGATAGAAGAGATAGCAGAGCCCAGCAACAAGCAGAAAAATTTAGAAGATTGACAGACCACCCTATGTACAACAGATTTAATGGTTTTGGAAAGGGAAGACTGAAGCGTAGCAACTTTGTAGAAACTGCAAAACGAAGGATTAGGGCAGATCCTATACTTAACATATCAACAGTCAAGCCCATACACAATGCACACAAGTTCCCAGCTTGGAGACAGCAGCAACTGCCTGAGATGATAGAAAACATTCCTGGTATTGAGAAAAAGAACACTCAGCATGAAACCGAAAGAAGAGAAATAACCCTAAACTACATAAAAGAACATTACCCAAGCAGGAATTGGACCCATGCATATACAGATGGATCAGCCAAAAATTCAATAGAGAATGGAGGAGGAGGAATTCTCCTAAATTTAAAAAATGGAGTGAAAAAAACACATTCAATGGCAACTGGAAAATTTTCAAGTAACTTCAAAGCGGAGGTAGAGGCTTTGAAAACTGCAGCAGAAATGCTCCTGATGGAGGAAAATAAAGAGAAGCAAATAGCTATCTTCACAGATGCAAAGTCAGTTGTCTCAATACTGAAGAGCAATAACAGCACAGAGCTAACTGACCTAAGAGCAGCACTCCATGGTCTATGCCAGAAATCCAAAAAAGTTGTAATACAGTGGATCCCATCACATTGCAGTATACCTGGAAACGAAGAGGCTGACAGACTGGCAAAAGAGGGCGGACGACTACCACAGCCTGACATAGACATAACCTATAATGAGGCAAAGAGGTTGATAAAAAGCACTTATAGAACCAAATGCTAATCAGAGCATCCAGGCCATCAGAAGGATGATGCATATTACAAACTTGACCGAAGAGAACAAGTAGCAATCTTCAGACTCCGCACAGGACATAACAGGCTGAAATACCACTTGTTCAATAAACTAAAGATAGGAGATACCGATGAATGTAATTGTAGAACTGGAAAAATGACAGCAAAACATTTGCTGCAGGATTGCCCAACAATGAAGACCATTTCAAGATCGCGTTAATACAAAAACCGATTACCTGATATTGTTTTTCCCTTCATACTTTACAGTTAAGTATGTCTCATCCTTCAAAAATTCATTTTATAAAGTCAGTAGACCCACAAATCATGTTTTAGGTGGATGTCTAGACTTGTTTTAGTATGTGCTATTAAATTTACCTTACATTTTTACATATACTGTATAGAGGTGGGGGGATTTTTAGATAGGATATATGAAAGGGGGGAATGACGTTCTGAAAATACGATGAAGGGGGGAACGGGCCACATTTTTGATATAGGAAGGGAGGGGGGGGGGGGAAATGACGTTCTGAAAATATGGTGAAGGGGGGAACGGGCCAAAAAAGGTTGAGAACCACTGATTTATCAGAAGCATCTATCAAAAACTGCATTACATTCACTTATTCTAGACCCAGCAAAGCTCTATGCATTGATTAGTTACCTTCTACAAACTCACGATAATCCCCAAGGCAAAAACAACAATTTTCTGTACTCATTTAATTTGAGTAGGTTGACCCAATGGATGTACAGTTGTCCTCAGAAAAGCTTATTTATAGAGCATCTAATAAACGTAAGAAAGCAAGTACTGAAATATTATATCGACTATTCTTCAGTTTGGCAGTGAATCATGAAATGACAACAGACAAATTAGGAAGAGCTTGGGAGAAACGGAGATGTAGTTTCTGAGGCATATTTTGTGAATACCTTGGACAACCAGAGTTTCTAACAATGATAGTCTGGAAGAGGCTCATAAAAGTAGGACATTATCCACAAATATAAGAAAAAGAGATTGTTCTTTGATCTAATATAAGAAGAGAGGCATTGAAAAACATCCTGATGACTGAAGGATCAGCAGTAGAAGAGGCAACAGCAGACAGAGTATTGATGCTGCATACACTGGGAAGTTGGCATGGAGGATATATCGTCAATAGAATGATTCAGAACACCCATGGCTGGGAAGTTGACATAGAGGATATATCGTCAATAGAATGATATAACACCAAGGACTGGGAAGTGGGCATGGAGGATATATCCTCGATAGAATTATTCAGAACACCAAGGACTGGGAAGATGGCATGGAGGATATATCGTCAACAGAATTATCCTGAACACCAAGGTCCAAGGTTTGTGGAGATGAATGAATGCCTACGCCAGTGGGCAGGGCGCATGGTGATAATGAATTAATTTTAGGTGAGTTGTTTGATGTCAAATGAGTTAAAATCAGACCGATGAAGCATATTACCAACTCAACCAAAAAGAACAAGTAAAATCATCTTCAGACCTCACAGGACACAACAGTACCCCATTTTAATTCACTAAAGATTGGAGATATTGATTAACGTGTCTGAGAAACTGGTTACATGACAGTAAAACATTTGCTACAGGGGTTTCCAACATATGCAGAGCAGAGAACAGTATTTTGGCCTAAAACAGCTCCATTTGAGGACAATAGGGAGATTAAGCTGACTGCTGATTTCTTGGCATTTAATTCATACTGATGTCTGAATGTGAACAATGAAGAAGAAGAAAAGAGTCAAACAGGTGTGATGTATTTGGATGTAGTCACTGTTGAACATGAAGTCAGTTGTTGGACTAGAATGAGTTAATACTGAGTTCTACAAATGGGGGAATTTGTGGATTAGGAGTTAGTGAATGTAGTTTCACAATTCCTTAACATAACGGGTCAGGGGTTCAAGATCAGCCACAGGTGATTTGGGAGCAGATGGAATATATCTTAACCCTTCACCTGCAGTGAATGTCACAAAAGGTGACTAGAGAGGATTGTTCTAGGACAAACAGTAACACTGTAGACCTCCAGTGAATGTCATAAATGATGACTAGAGAGGATTGTTCTAGGACAGACAGTAACACTGTAGACCTCCAGTGAATGTCATAAATGATGACTAGAGAGGATTGTTCTAGGACAAACAGTAACACTCTAGACCTCCAGTGAATGTCATAAATGATGACTAGAGAGGAATGTTGTAGGACAAACAGTAACACTGTAGACCTCCAGAGAATGTCATAAATGATGACTAGAGAGGATTGTTCTAGGACAAACAGTAACACTGTAGACCTCCAGTGAATGTCATAAATGATGACTAGAGAGGATTGTTCTAGGACAAACAGTAACACTGTAGACCTCCAGTGAATGTCATAAATGATGACTAGAGAGGATTGTTCTAGGACAGACAGTAACACTGTAGACCTCCAGTGAATGTCATAAATGATGACTAGAGAGGAATGTTGTAGGACAAACAGTAACACTTGTAGACCTCCAGTGAATGTCACTAAAGGTGACTAGAGAGGATTGTTCTAGGACAAACAGTAACATTGTAGACCTCCAGTGAATGTCACAAAAGGTGACTAGAGAGGATTGTTCTAGGACAAACAGTAACACTGTAGACCTCCAGTGAATGTCATAAATGATGACTAGAGAGGATTGTTCTAGGACAGACAGTAACACTGTAGACCTCCAGTGAATGTCATAAATGATGACTAGAGAGGATTGTTCTAGGACAAACAGTAACACTCTAGACCTCCAGTGAATGTCATAAATGATGACTAGAGAGGAATGTTGTAGGACAAACAGTAACACTGTAGACCTCCAGTGAATGTCATAAATGATGACTAGAGAGGATTGTTCTAGGACAAACAGTAACACTGTAGACCTCCAGTGAATGTCATAAATGATGACTAGAGAGGATTGTTCTAGGACAGACAGTAACACTGTAGACCTCCAGTGAATGTCATAAATGATGACTAGAGAGGAATGTTGTAGGACAAACAGTAACATTGTAGACCTCCAGTGAATGTCACAAAAGGTGACTAGAGAGGATTGTTCTAGGACAAACAGTAACATTGTAGACCTCCAGTGAATGTCACAAAAGGTGACTAGAGAGGATTGTTCTAGGACAAACAGTAACACTGTAGACCTCCAGTGAATGTCATAAAAGGTGACTAGAGAGGATTGTTCTAGGACAAACAGTAACATTCTAGACCTCCAGTGAATGTCATAAATGATGACTAGAGAGGATTGTTCTAGGACAGACAGTAACACTGTAGACCTCCAGTGAATGTCATAAATGATGACTAGAGAGGATTGTTCTAGGACAAACAGTAACATTCTAGACCTCCAGTGAATCTCATAAACGATGACTAGAGAGGATTGTTCTAGGACAGACAGTAACACTGTAGACTAACAGTTATTATCATCTTCCATTTTTGCCATCAAAGGTCGTAGGCAGGAATAGTTGGCACTCCAGCACCCGATGTGTGGCACTGGATAGTGTCATTCCATGTGACTGTACAATGTCTCTGATGTTGTCAATCCATTTTCTTTTTGGGCGTCCTCTTGCTCTCATAGCAGATCTTCTTTGATGTAGGGCCAGTGCTGATAGTTGATGGTGTTGCATTCTAACAAGATGGCCAAACCATCCGTTCTTCTGCCTTTCAATAAATGTGGCACAAGGTGTTGATCCCACTGTCTGTCTGATAATGTCATTTCTTATTCAGTCTCGGATAGTTAAGTTGGTAGCTCTCCTCACGCATCTCATCTCACTGGTGCTGATTTTGCATAAGAAATTCAGTAAAATTGTATCAACATGGAGGAGACCTCCAGTGTATGTCTTAAAATGTGACACAAGAGGACTGGTCTGAGACAAAGAATAACAATGTAGACCTCCAGTGCATGTCTTAAAATGTGACACAAGAGGACCGGTCTGAGACGAACAATAACACTGTAGACCTCCAGTGTATGTCTTAAAAGGTGACTGAAGAGGGTTGGTCTGAGACTGGCAACCCCATATAAATTTTTAAAAATCCCCCAAGCAACCATGAACTGGCCTACAAAGGGTTTGGCATGTTTGGCTGTGGACCTACACTCCAACAGGAGTCTCAAGGGCAAAAGAGAAAGTAGAAACTGCCATCTCAAACTGTTCACAAATAGATGTAGACTAGCTCCCATGTTGAATATGAGATACCTGACCTTAAGCTAACATTTGGAAACAATACAAAATGGACACATACCGACAAATCTTGTCCTTGTTACACAGAAAGAAAGAGTTGCCGCAAATAAACCAAAGTATAGACCAGTGAGCCCAAGAGAGAATGGTATCAAGCACCAGTGACATCAACCTCTTCCAGGTCTCCTTGTTCTTCTCCGTTCCATCTCCCTCCAGCGTGAGTATGAAGTCTCGGTGAGTTAACGCAGTCAGAATGTTGTTATCTGCTCGCCTCACCTAAAAGTCACATAAAAATATCTGCATGACAAAAAGAAAACAAAATATGAATATAAAAACGTGTTAATATATGTCAAATGAAGTTTTAATCCATCTTCACTTTTTATAATTTTATGTGCAAATTGGAAAATATGTTTTTTTGGCGTCCACTGGCTTTTAACTCAAAAGGAGCATATACGTATGCTATTACTTCTAGTTCCTACATCTATTCTGGTCCTCCAGGTTGGGGGTTGAAGCGTGGGGTTAACATCCCCACCTTTGTAAAAACCTTTCTTTGTTACGAAACAAATACATGAGCCTCGATATCGGACTGACTTATCTGGACAACGACCTTGGAACGTTAAAGGACTTTTGAGATTTGGAACATGGAATGCACGGACACTATATCGAGCTGGAGCGGCCGAAGAACTAACCCGGGAGCTGGTTGAATATCAAATGGATATAACAGCAATTCAAGAAATAAGGTGGCCAGGAGAGGGTACTTTAGAGCAAAATGGAATGATTATAATATATGGAGGAAACACCCAAAATAAACATGAATTAGGAACAGGATTTGTCATCAAAAAAGAGTTATGGGGGAACGTTTTAAACTTTAAAGCTTTTAATGACAGGATTAGTAAATTACGAATAAAAGGTAAATGGAAAAATATAACGATGATTAATGTACATGCACCTACTGAAGAGAAAGAAGATGATATTAAAGAAGACTTTTATAATGATCTGGAAGATGTCATAGAAGAAACCCCCAAACAGGACATCCTGATTGTGCTGGGAGACTTCAATGCAAAAATAGGTAGAGAGCAAACTAATAAAAAAGTGACCGGTATGGAAAGCCTACATACAACTTCAAATGATAATGGATGGAGAGTCATCAACCTGGCAGAAGCCAAAGGACTGCAGATTAGCAGTACCAGACTACAAAGAAAGGATATACACAAACAAACTTGGAAATCATGTGACAAGAGAACCTATAATCAAATAGATCACATTTTAATTAACAACAGAAATGCATCAAACATACAGCAAGTCAGAAGTTATAGAGGAGCTGAGTCCACAGTGACCACTTCCTCGTTGGAGCAAAATTTAAAATAAAACTTAAGAGAGCTTTCTATACTAAATTACAAAGATTACACCCAACATATAACAGAGAAAAACTACAAGACATTACAGTCAAAGGGAAATTTACAGATGAAATAAAATGTAAACTTGAAACTCTGCAAACCCCTTCGGAGGAAAGCGTTGACCAAACTTGGTTGAACATCAAGAATACAATTCAATCTACCGCAGAAGAATGTCTCGGTGTGTTAACCACGCATAGAAAGAACAGATGGTTCAATCAAAAATGTGAAGAAGCAGTCATTAGGAAGAAGAATGCCAGACATTTATGGTTAAATGACATCAATAACATCCAAAAGGAAGAGCATTATAGAAATGGATGTAAAGAGGCTACAAAAATAGTCAGACAGCAAAAGCGAGAATATATGAGTAATATAATCAAAGATATGGAAACTAATCACCAGAAAAATGAATCCAGAAAATTTTTTAAAGAACTGAAGTCAATTAAACGAGGGCACCAACAAAACACATACGGTTTAAAAGACAAAAATGGGAATATGATAAATACCAATGAGGAAATGTGCAACACATGGAAAGAATATTTTATTGAATTACTAAATTGTGAAGCTCCAAGTAACATTTTCCCACAGGAAGAGGTTCTAACATGCGAACCACAAATCGAAGAACCTACATTTGAAGAAATCCTATATGTAATCACACGACTTAAAAACAATAAGGCAACTGGGACTGATGGAATTGCTGCTGAATTTATAAAGGCAGGTGGCCATGCATTACATCTAAAGCTATACGAACTAATAATAAAAATCTGGAGGACAGAAGAATTACCCCATGACTGGAAAGAGTCATTATTGATACCTATCTTTAAGAAAGGAGACAAGTTCCAATGTGGAAATTATAGAGGAATATCACTACTGTCCACAAGCTATAAGATACTATCCGCAGTATTACTAAATAGACTAAAACCATATTCAGAAGACATATTAGGTGACTACCAGGCGGGTTTTAGACAAAACAGATCAACAATAGATCAGATATTTATCTTACGACAAATAGCCGAGAAACATTGGGAATATAAAAGAGATCTCCATAACATTTTTGTGGATTTTAAAAAGGCTTATGATAGTGTCCATAGGAATAGTCTATGGAATGCTATGCAGGAATTTGGAATACCAAGGAAGTTAATCAACATGACCAGACTATGCATGGAAGATACTTATAATATAGTAACATATAAAGGCAGGAAATCAGACCCCTTCCAAATAACAACTGGCTTGAAACAGGGTGATGCACTATCGCCGCTACTCTTCAATCTGGCTCTAGAGAAAGTTGTAAGGAAGATAAAGGAGGAATGTGATATTGGAGGAACATCCAAGCTGCTTGGTTATGCAGATGATTTAGATATTATAGGGCAAAGTGAACAAAAGACATTGGAAATATTGACTCACTTAAAGGAAAAAGCCCAACAGATGGGGCTGGTTATCAACCAAGATAAGACAGAATATATGGTAATTTCAAGAGACGGAATGGCTAAAAACTCTGGCCACATACAAATAGATAATATGACCATTAAAAGAACGGAAACATACAAATACCTGGGTACAATCTTCAACTGCTCCAACATCATAAGGGAAGAAATACAAACTAGAATCAACTCTGGAAATAAGATATACTATGCACTACAACATCTACTAAAATCAAAGGCGCTATCTCGTAACACCAAAATCACAATATACAAAACATTGATCAGACCAGTTGTGCTGTATGCCTCTGAAACCTGGAGTACAACGAAAGGAGACGAAGCCTTGTTACAAACCTTTGAGAACAAAATTTTAAGACGCATCTTTGGACCCATTAGGGATACACAAAGTGGAGAGTGGAAAAGAAGTAACAACGACATTTATGATCTGTTTAAGTCCCCGCTAATGACTGGTATCATGAAGGCTAATAGACTACAATAGCTGGGGCATATAGAAAGAATGGAAGATAATAGGGAAACAAAACTCGCTTACACTCAGGAAATAAATGACCGTAGACCCCGAGGTAGACCAAGAAGACGGTGGAGAGATAATACATGTACAGACCTACAAGCACTTGGAATCAATGACTGGCAAGAGAAGGTCCACCAGAGAGACGAATGGAGATGGATTGTATTTGCAGCAAAGAACCTCAATGGCTCAGAAAGCTGAAGAAGAAGAAGATTACTTCTAGTGCACTGAACTAATTCTTTGTGTGTGGATTACGTTTTCCTATTACCAGTGTCCCTTGCCATCAGGCAAACCCACTCCGACTTCATAGGTACTTGTAATTTACGTCACCAAGTCAGGGACGAGAAGTCAACATTTTAGTGCAACTGACCGCTTCTTTGGTATCAGGACACTGGATGTTTAAAAACGAGTGCTTGTGTCCATTCAGCCATGCTGACCTCCACAGGATAATATGATGCAATAGAAGCATTTCATTATATCCTACACAAGACCACAGTTGTGCTGGGTCAAGAACCCACATCATAGCACTGGATAACATGATGCAATAGAAGCATTTCATTATATCCTACACAAGACCACGGTTGTGCTGGGTCAAGAACCCACATCATAGCACTGGATAACATGATGCAACAGAAGCATTTCATTATATCCTACACAAGACCACGGTTGTGCTGGGTCAAGAACCCACATCATAGCACTCGTGGCATTCCAATGTGTGCTCCGTCCTCACCTGCAACAGCAAGCGAAGAGTTCAAACACTAATGGTACCAGTAGCAGACTGACATGTGTGCCTCTGGCCTTTCATCTGAGTGTTGGCCAGACACTCTAGTCACTCCCTGCAATGCCATTTTCTAAAAACCATGATGATCTAACTATTCTTTTGCACTAGACACAAAGGGCCCCAACCACATCTGCCTTATCATGCAATAAGAAAGAAGAATACTATCCTCTCAGACAGGACTGTGCAATAACATTGTAAATGTACACAGTGTTACAGCGGTCACTAACATTGTAAATGTACACAGTGTTACAGCGGTCACTTGTAGCAGTCATTGGGGCACCTGCTTACTGTGGCATAAAGCTGAGATCACGATTTCATACAAGTTTGCAGCTGCTCCTACACACCAACATTTACACATATGTAAGATTTAGCCAAGCTTTAAGTTGGGGACAGCAATGACAAACAAGGCACCAGTATATATGTGTTGGCAATCTGTACTGACCCACATGCCGGCAGCAACATTTCAGACAGAATTTGTTAGTTTGTCATCAAACACCAATGTCACAGCACTTGGCACATGCCGATCTGTGCCCCGCCTCGCTACAGAAGATGTAATAAGTATGAATACTAATAGCGCCAGTGGCCAGTTGGTTGTTCACACATTGACTCTGTTCTTGACCTGATTCCTTCCTTCTATTATCACATTGGAGGTCAGCATGGCAGAATGGACAACAGCCCTCATTCTTAAACATCCGGTGTGCTGATGCTGAGGTAGGGGGTTCAACTCCTACACCGGTCAGTTGGACTAAAATGTTGACTTCTATCCTTGACTTGAGGATGTAAATTACAAGTACCTTTGAAGTCAGAGTGGATTCACCTGGTGGCAAGGGACTGGTAATAGGAAAAGCTAATCCACACACACAATTCACAAAATTCAGTCCAGTGCTACCAGAAGTAACGTGTATGGACTCAGCTCAAGAGAGCACCCAAAAGAAACAGACTGATTCCATCAGTCAATCGTATGTAGTCGTTGATTTGTGTTTTCTCCATGCAACAGGCAATTTATTTCATCATGATCAAGTAGCAGGTCCTTGGCTGAATGTTGTTCTCATCACGAGCCACCAAAAACTTTCTGTCCTTGGCTGAATGTTGTTCTCATCACGAGCCACCAAAATCTTTCTCAGTCCTTGGCTGAATGTTGTTCTCATCATGAGCCACCAACAACTTTCTCAGTCCTTGGCTGAATGTTGTTCTCATCATGAGCCACCAAAATTTTCTCAGTCCTTGGCTGAATGTTGTTCTCATCAGGAGCCAGCAAAAACTTTCTCAGTCCTTGGCCAGTTGTCCTACCTCATGCCTTCTCATGCTCAAGGTGCCCACAGTGTCATTTGTTCATCTTCACCTTGATCGACCCCTGTACTTTCTTCCAGGAGCCATGCCCTCCATCACAGTTCTTTCCAATCCACAGTGACATTTGGTATGGCCGAGTGTTTCAGTTTTCCCACACATCATGCTGTTTATTAGACAGTTTTCTTTGATGTTCAGATCATTTATAAACAGTTTTATGCCTTGCTTGCTTAATCTCAATGTTCAGATAATTTATAAATAGTTTTATGCCTTGCTTACTGAATCTATAAACTTTCTCTACTAGTTAAATTGAGTGGCAGACCTTTCAGCATAAATGTCACAGTCCTGCACTCAGGCAAACCTCATCTGTACCTCACACATAATAATAATATGCACAGATGTTTTCTCTAGAATATTTATTCAGGCAAGCCTGACAATTCTCTAAGGTGTTCTTTGCCTGTACATAACTAGAGAATACTTATTAATCACATTACACAATGTATGAATTCACAACACACTCTCGCTAAACATTGCATGCGTTCATAGACAATAACTTAGAACCACATCCAGTCAGAAAGCCGTCTGTCCCCCGTCTCCCGTAACTCAGCTCACAACTTGCCTACGCGGTCAAGCTCCCTCGTGGGGTGCATGCTAATCCCGTTGCACGCAGCACTATCGCCTCTGCCTTCTAGAGTTCTGTTCTATTTCCCGTTGTCACGTCTACGTCTGCCCGCCCCTCTTCCTGGGTCGGTCCCTCTATTGTCCTAACTATAACACGTTAGTGTTCCCACCCGAGTCTAGTCATATCTATTATTATGTCCTGGCGTGGGTGCTGTTTCTATTCAGTCTATACCTTTATAGACGTCCTGTCTCTATGTCCTATAAGTCCTCACCCCTCTACTGTCACTAGTCTGTCTCAGTACAGTGTAGGACCTTGACATTCTCCCGTCGTATTGCGTCACTAGATTAATGTAGTAAGTTTGACGCAATGTCGTCGTAGCATATAAAATTAGTCTGATCTAATTTAGTCAAGGGGTACACTGTTCTAATCTAAGTTCCACTTCTGTCTTTCAATAAGTCTGGTCACAAGTTGTATCCAGCCACTGGTTATAGATCAGCTTCACACATCTCCACTATAAACAAGAGTCACTACATTACTCTCTTGGGAGCTGTGTGAACCAGCGCGCGTTAACACAACTCAGCCCCTCAAAATATTGATTGACCAATATCCCAAAACAAATTGCTCCTGTTAAGGATGCAATACATGAATATAATTCATGGCTCCCGTGAAATGTACTTCCACTTCTCTTGTTAGTTGTGTGTATGCTGATGTTAGCCTATCTTGCTTTTGCATGTAACTAAATATTCACCTTGCCCTCCCACTCACTGCAAGTCTGTGGTGTCCCTTTGATCAAGTGTTCCGTCCCTTTAAAATCAACTGCTGTTTGTAAATTTATCTGTTTGTATTCCTGGTTGTCTGCGTGTAAATCTTTAATTTATATGTGTTGCAATTAGGAACATAACCCTATGCCTATAATTGATGTATTAACGTTTTCGAGCATCACGGATAGGCCAATGTTCGTCATAAAGTAATGCCTATGCATAATTCATGACGCATTTCGCCGATCTGGGATCCTAGAAAACAACTATTGCTTCAATGCAATAGTGGCTGTAACACACATGAAACTACACACATCACATGGTTTACACAGCGGACGCGGACGAGTCATAAAAACACATGTGTGCGAAAAAATGCACAACTATTCATTCCAATATTTTACTTCTCTCATTCGTCCGTTTACTCATCTCATTCTTCACTTTTTCGCACATTGTCCATTTTTTTTAAAATTTTTTTTTTATTTTATGATTTTGTAATGATAAATTAAAATGGGCTCGTTTTAAACAATACGGAGCCGAAAATAAAGTAGATTTCTCTATCACTTTGTTATATACAATTTTGAATGTATTGGATAAGGCAATACAGTGAAGCTAACTAAATGTAAATGTTTCTAACTAATCTAATGTCTACTTGGTTATACCAGTCAATAAATTGACGGTGTCTAACGTTACTATCATTCTACACAATGACGCTTAAGAAACTAACTAAGGTATATAATCTAAGTAAAAAAAAATGACTACTAAGGGAAGTAAGTTAACTAAATGTTGGTTTATGATGTAAAGTAAAAAAAAATATGTTATTAAATAAATAAAGGATGTTATTAAATTAAATACTGCAACTAATCTATTTAAGTAAATGATAATTGTAATAAACAAGATAATTTAAATTAAGTAAATTAATAATGACTGATGTTAAATCTAAGTATATAATTAAATATAATATCAATGTATGGATGTTTCTAAGGGAAGGTAATTAACTAAATTAAACACTTTAAGAAAAATGTGTTAGTTCCCTTAAATAAATTAATATCAATGTTTCTAAATCTATTTCTGAATTAATCTATTTTATTTCTAACTCAATCTAAATATATTACCTCGCCATTTTAATTGGCTACATTGGTAGTAGTCTCAATAGAGAACTATTTAATCTAATCTAATTATCTAAATATACATAAAATATACATTTATAACTATAAAACTACTGTAAAGGTGTCTAATCTAATTAAATAATAATATAGCTGCCATTGTTTTAAATCAGCTCACAGTTGGAGTATTAGTGGTTCTTCTATTACTACTAGTTCTACTAAAATGAACCACTCAATAGCTTTAATGCAACCTCGTTAAAATACTATAATAATAATAATATTACATACATGTTATATGCACAGATATGTTATACAATCACTAAACTAACTAACTAATTGTAGGTCCAGGCGATGGTGATCACGATGTGTCGTTCCTCTGGGTTCTTCCCTACGATCGTTTATATACAATGTTAACTGCACTCTAAGTGACTCTGTAGCGTATCACAATATGTTCACTATAGTATCACAGTTCCCCTCTGCCGTGCGTCCACCTTGACGAGGTAGAGGGGCTTGTGCGTTCCAATGACCCCAAGAGCTATGCCGACGGTAGCACAGCTACTGGTAGGGTCACCCATGTCGGACAGGTCAAGGGAGAGGGACCAGACGAAGTGACGCACAAACCTGCTGCCTTGTAGGTAGACTGGGGACAGTCAAAGGCTAGGGAAAGCATCCTGAACAAATGCTTGTCGAAATCGGATGTACTGAGCCATAGGCTTGACAAAGAAGTGCAACGTAACTTTATCATTTCATGATGCCACAGATGAAAATTAATCGTTATGGTGCTAATCCCGTGAAGTCCCATCAGGCGGTGATAGTGCCGGGCCCCCTGCCTCGTGGGGGTCCACCCATGACTACTGGTGGTCACCTTCCCCTGTGCTGTGGAGTCAAGGCACAGAGGAGTAGGTTAAGAGCTATTGACCAAACACCCCGGACACTCAACATACTACAATGGAATGCAGAAGGAGTTTATAACAAGAAAGCCTCCCTAACACAGCGTCTTCATAAAGATGGAATAGATGTGGCATGCATTCAAGAGACACACCTCAACGCCAATCGCACATTTTCAGTCGAGGGATATCAGGCCACACGTTTCGACCGCGAAGGACACAAAGGAGGAGTTGTAATACTTACACGAAATACAATACCTTGCAGCGAAGTATCTGTGATCTCTGACAACCAAACGGAAATTATAGGTGTCGATATAATGATAAAGGACGTGAAAATAAGAATTTACAATCTGTATAGCCCGGCAGATAAGGATCTTACACTCTCAAACATGAAAATAACTGACACAAATTGCATTGTTGTCGGAGACTTTAATAGCCGCTTCAGAAAGATGGGGATACCCAGATACTGACAAAAGAGGAGATGAAGTGGAGGACTGGGAAATAGACTCAAATCTCCATCTACTCAACAAAGCGGATGACACACCGAGCTTCTACTCCAGAAGATGGATTACCACTTCTACTCCAGACTTAGCTTTCTGCACAGGAGACATCCTCCACAAAATCGATCGCCATGTGCTTGACCAATTAGCAGGTAGTGACCACAGACCAATCAAGCTTGTAATAAATATGGAGTATGTTCCACAGGAGCAAAAGCCTTTGCCCCGCTGGAATTACAAACGAGCAGATTGGGACAGATTTGCCATACTAACAGACAAATATTGTGAAAACATAAATACACGATATGGCAACATGAAGCAAATGGTGGAAAGTCTAAACAGAGCAATAATACAGGCGGCCACTGAGTCTATTCCAAGAGGAGCGAGGAAAAATTACAAACCATACTGGACTGAGGAACTACAAATTTTGGAGGACAAAGTTGAAGATGCTAGGAAGACCGCAGAGAGAGAACAAACAACTGAAGCGAACATCTCTTTCAAAGCCATCTCAGCAAAATATAAAAGAACAGTAAATCAAACAACAAGAGATTGTTGGAGGAAAAAAACATAAAACCTGAATTTTGACAGGGATGGAAACAAACTATGGAAACTAGTGAAAGCCATGAACAATGAAGGACCTAGAAACAAACAAATAACAATTAAACAAGGAAATGCCTTGCTTACAGGAAAAAAGGCTGCAAATGCACTAATGGAACACTATGCCAGTGCAAACCACATTGATATTACAGCCGAACAGAAGAAAGCAATCAAAGATAAACAGATACATCATAGATATACAGAGACAGCAGCAGAATATATGATGGCAAATCTAACAATGGAAGAAATGGAACAGGCAATGAATACCCTAAAAAAGAAGACATCACCAGGAAAGGATGGAATCACAAATGAAATGCTAATAGGACTAGGCACTAAGGCAAAAAAGAAACTACTAGCAGTCCTAAATTACAGCTGGAAGAGGGGAATAGTCCCACAGGCATGGAAGGAAGCTATACTAATACCAGTCCCAAAGAAAGGAAAAGACCTGGAAGAACCAAATGGCTATCGACCTATCAGTCTTCTTAGCTGTGTAGGAAAATTAATGGAACGCATTATCAATGGCAGGCTAACATGGCATCTGGAAGAAAACCAACTCTTAACACCTCACCAAGCAGGATTCAGAAAGTACAGATCCACTGAAGATCAAATAACCTATATAGCTCAGGAAATAGAGGATGCCTTCCAAGAGAAAAAGCACACACTAGCGGTCTGGATAGATTTAGAAAAAGCATTTGATAAAGTATGGAAGGAAGGACTGAAAGTAAAACTGCAAAAAATGCATGTTTGTGGGAAAATGTACAAATGGATCAGCCACTACCTTGAGAACAGAACTGCCAGGACAAAAGTACAAGGACAAACCAGCAAAATGATGCTGTTGGAGCAAGGTGTCCCCCAAGGCAGAGACCTTACTACTGGAGGTTCATTACTGGACTTAGTTTCCCATCAATAAGATATAAAATATGAGTTTTTAAAAAAAAATCTCATACCCAACAACCAACTACCTGATGCATCTGCCAGAATCAAGATATTACCTGTGAACAGTTTTGTACCAAAAAAACCCTATATTTATCTGAGTCATTATGGGTTCATATAACACTTGACTCAGCTCATACTAATGAGTGATTAGGTCTGTTACTAACACTATAACATTCTGAAGTGACTTGGTTTACCTGCGAGAGGTTTTCCCTGAATTCATGTACCCACAATGATACACCAATTGTGATGTTTACCATGAGTTTTAAATTCACGGACTACTCCACTACTAGGTGAAGTCCGTACCGGGCGGGACCACACATGTGGGATGTGGATTTTAATTCCTGAGAATGATTCGTTAAAATGTCTAGGGGGTTTTATTGATTCTCTATCACTGGTAAGAATGCAGGGTGATCCGGGATATTTACCACAAATCCCAGGAGGAAAGAGTTCCATCCTTGAAACAATGGCATCTGTGTGTAGGTTTCCCTTCCCACTTCATCACCCTTTAAATTAACTATAGATGCTAGAAGGATATTGATTGCTCACAACATATAAACAACCACTTGTTGGACACCACATTTACTTGATGTACACAACACTTTTGGACACACAGTTCAGGTATTAACTCAAGATCTGCAGTTACATATATATATATATAGGTGTAATAAACACTATGCATTTTCAGACAGGCATGGGAATGATATGCAGTATTACAACATAGTACCCAGTGACCCCAGAAAAAAACCAGGTTATTACAAACAACATAACAACCACAAATTGGGTCTACTTTCATTTTCCCTCATAATTAAGGCAAATAAAGATATTAAATAGAACCCAAAATAACATGTTTCTGACACCTTTTACCATTCTCTCATTGTTAAAAATAATGAGTTGGTGTCAAAATACTATACCATCTATATACCATTGGAAAAAAAACTACTGACCTGTTACCTTCAGAAAAAAAACCAACATATAAACAGCATTTTGTACTAATTTAATTAATTAATCGAGTCTATCTCCTGGTGTGCGGTTATGGGTCCACCTTTGCTGTCGATTAGATCCTTTTCCCCATTATCTGGGTACCGAATTAATGCACTCAGTTATGTTCTTACTATTTAGTCACTGGTAATTGGCTGGTGCAAATCATGCTTTATAATCCAAAATAGAAATTACACACAATCACAAATCCCTCCGCGGGCTAGAATATTCGAGTACTCTGTTGCAGTAGGCTCGGTGTCTTTTTTTTTGAAATTTGGGGCCTCAGGTTGGTCTAACTTTCCGGAATTTCCACTTAAGCTCTGCAGAAGGTACTTTACCATCTCACCATACATGGTGCCAAGTAGACGTCCATTCAGCTGCTCTGCTTTTAATATCAGAATCCCAAGTAGTTCAACAAAGATTTTACACCCACCAAGTCGCGAGTCTATAACCCATGGTATTTAGGTTGACATTGGACCAGCAAAGAGTTAGTCGTTGTTATCTAGTCCAGTGTAGAACTTTAATTGACTGAGAGGCATCTCATGGTAGTATCTGTGACTAGGGCCACAATTGATCTATACCTACATATATCCAAAGATGAATAAATCCAGCACAGTAACAGGGTTGCAAACAATTAAAGTCCTCTTGTTGCAAATGTAGAGACATTTAGCTGCTTTCATATGATCTTTTATCTGATGGTGTTCAGGGTTTGGAACCTTGAGGTAATCTGGTTTCGTAGTTATGTTTCAGATGATATTAAGTTTGTACCTTGGTTGTATTGGCTTATGTGGTTCAGTGTCTTCTCCCATTTTGAGTTGGTGTTCACAGCTAGAACTTGGGGTTGCATGGCTGGAACCTTATATTTGACTGTGGCAGCTGTGAGATGTTCTTTCGAAGACTTATCCATTGTGGATATTAACTTGGTAATCCAACCAACAGTTGAAGGGCTTTCACTGTTGCTAGTTTTAGTAACTTGTAGGATTGTCCCATAGTTTCACTGATTTTGCTGAGTGATAAGGCTTATAGGTGATACTTCTCAGACGTAAAGCAGACGATACACTGTGGTCAGTTACTCTGTTGATCTTCATCTTTGTAGATTATTAGATCTTGAAGTCCATCCTGGATCTTCCTCCTAAAATAGGACTTAATCACTCACCCAATCAGTTATCTTCAACTTTTCTGTTGCTCGCTATGGAGCTATTGAGCGCCGCAGTAAACATTGAGGTATTGCTAGATCCAGACTATGGTTTGGACATTCACTTTATGGCTGTTGACCCAGGATCCAGTGTTAGTGATATAGTCCCACCAAATTCAACCACCACCTGCTTCTCTTCTATAGAAAAGGGATGACAAGAATACAACACTAGCATTAACCTACTGTGTTATGGTAAAAGGTTTACAACACAATTACAAACACAAATACAAAACAACAAGGGGAGAAGGGGAAAGGAGTGGGTGTCCATGTTCCACTGTCCCTCATTGCTGAATAGAGCCATTCTGACTCTTCATAGTGAGTAAGGTATTTTCTCACTTATATTTTGTTCTGTTGTTACTGGGACTATTGGATGGGTGAAGTCATTCTGTCCATCCAACATGTTGATATTGTCTCTCTCATTACTTGAAGAGAATAGCCTATACAGAATCCCTGTGGTTTCTAATGCCGCGTCTTCATTTCGGCACTATAATCATCACTAGGTCAAGACTATTCACCATTGGCTTCTTAAGTACTGACATACATATGTATTCTTACATCAACATCCTCTAATCCCAAGGTGCAACATTAAAATGTATATTCCCACAGTAAAAAGTAACAATCAGAACAAAGAAAATTCTCATACCAGAAAAAAACATACATGTACATTTCTCTGATATTAAGTACATGATAATCATACATAATAATCATAATGATGATGCAGGGAGCCTAGGTTTTTGAATTATCTTCATGAACTAAAACATCCATTGTTTTCCCCCACTGCGTACAGCACATGAGGATAGTAATCGCTGTGATATGTTTTGCCAATGACTGCTATTATTCGGAGGGTATTTATAAGAATAACTTATGCCGCATGGTCCAGTCTTCTGAATATTGCAAGCAATTTATTCACATCAATCTTCGCTTCTGTTTCTACTACGGTGAGGCGATGCGGAGTGAATCCTATCCGAACATACATTTACATCACGCGTTTAATTGTTCATGAATTTATATTCAAACATGGCCTGTCCCTAACACTATTTTATGAAATGATTATATGTTCACCCTCATATGGAGTGGTTACTAATCTGTTAACAAAAGAATGGTACTAAAATTTAGCACTATATTTCCAAGTTACAGATTATAATGTGGCAAAATATTTTATCCCCTGACTAAGTACGAGTCAGGAATATGTGTAATCATTTGTATGTCCCCGCATGGATAAAACATCTTTCTATAGTACATAGATTATTTGCAGATTTCTAAGCATAAATAGTGAGATATTGTTCACAGTGCCTAGAAGTTTTAACATAGGAATATGAAATTGACAGACACTAGTTCTTTACTATGAAGCATGAATCAGGGGTCTGCTCCTACATTGAGAAAATCTCTAGAATGTGTTTCAGACATGAGAGTTGATACTTTACAGTACACATAATATTCATAGATTATAGCACTACTAGTGAGATATAAGTTCATAATGCCTATACAAGATATTAACATATGGATTTGAAATTGTAAGACATAGGAAAAATTACAGCGTGGCGCCCACCTGTGTTTCCTTAGTAAACATCATCCAGCCTGGTTTAAGAGAATTGTAACTAATTCTTAATTAAACATACTGGTCTAGGTAATACATAAATATATCTTAATAATGTAGATAACATACCAATAGCTTGAAGAGAATCATGGTTTTAAAAGGCAACATGCCTTCTCCCCGAAGGGAAAACTTTTACATGTCTGTTCTTTGTGTCGTACTGACCAAAAATGGCTACACTGGCCTTTTTTTTTACAATCAGTCGACGACTGTTGGCCAGGTATGTAGGCCAAAATAAGGCCAAATTAATTAAGCTGCCACGGTCAGTCTATCGCTGTTTTATTTTCTCCTACATTAAGTAAGTTACTTAAACAGTAATTGTAAGGGTTTTTGTATTTTTAAGGGAGTCCATAAATAGGAAAGGGTAGGGACGTTTTTATTATACCACAATCACCTATAATGTCGATTTGTATTGTCATAGTGTGTTTCATGTAGTTTTGTGTTGGTTTGTATTTGTTTGTCCTGTGCTGACGAAGGCTTTGGCCGCAACGTCCAATTTGTCTCTTGTAGTCGTGTTTTAGTAAAGCTCACAATCTACTTCTCGTTTATTTGGGTGATTCATTCATTGCCTTTTTAAGCTTTACTGCAGTTCACCTCATTCTTGTTTACCATTGTCCGCTCCCTTGAACTGCTACTATATATTTCACGTTTCGTCTTTGTTGTCGGTAAGATTGTTGTCGATTTGTATTGTCATAGTGTGTTTCATGTAGTTTTGTGTTGGTTTGTATTTGTTTGTCCTGTGCTGACGAAGGCTTTGGCCGCAACGTCCAATTTGTCTCTTGTAGTCGTGTTTTAGTAAAGCTCACAATCTACTTCTCGTTTATTTGGGTGATTCATTCATTGCCTTTTTAAGCTTTACTGCAGTTCACCTCATTCTTGTTTACCATTGTCCGCTCCCTTGAACTGCTACTATATATTTCACGTTTCGTCTTTGTTGTCGGTAAGATTGTTGTCGATTTGTATTGTCATAGTGTGTTTCATGTAGTTTTGTGTTGGTATGTATTTGTTTGTCCTGTGCTGACGAAGGCTTTGGCCGCAACGTCCAATTTGTCTCTTGTAGTTGTGTTTTAGTAAAGCTCACAATCTACTTCTCGTTTATTTGGGTGATTCATTCATTGCCTTTTTAAGCTTTACTGCAGTTCACCTCATTCTTGTTTACCATTGTCCGCTCCCTTGAACTGCTACTATATATTTCACGTTTCGTCTTTGTTGTCGGAAAGATTGTTGTCGATTTGTATTGTCATAGTGTGTTTCATGTAGTTTTGTGTTGGTTTGTATTTGTTTGTCCTGTGCTGACGAAGGCTTTGGCCGCAACGTCCAATTTGTCTCTTGTAGTCGTGTTTTAGTAAAGCTCACAATCTACTTCTCGTTTATTTGGGTGATTCATTCATTGCCTTTTTAAGCTTTACTGCAGTTCACCTCATTCTTGTTTACCATTGTCCGCTCCCTTGAACTGCTACTATATATTTCACGTTTCGTCTTTGTTGTCGGTAAGATTGTTGTCGATTTGTATTGTCATAGTGTGTTTCATGTAGTTTTGTGTTGGTTATGTATTTGTTTGTCCTGTGCTGACGAAGGCTTTGGCCGCAACGTCCAATTTGTCTCTTGTAGTCGTGTTTTAGTAAAGCTCACAATCTACTTCTCGTTTATTTGGGTGATTCATTCATTGCCTTTTTAAGCTTTACTGCAGTTCACCTCATTCTTGTTTACCATTGTCCGCTCCCTTGAACTGCTACTATATATTTCACGTTTCGTCTTTGTTGTCGGTAAGATTGTTGTCGATTTGTATTGTCATAGTGTGTTTCATGTAGTTTTGTGTTGGTTTGTATTTGTTTGTCCTGTGCTGACGAAGGCTTTGGTCGCAACGTCCAATTTGTCTCTTGTAGTTGTGTTTTAGTAAAGCTCACAATCTACTTCTCGTTTATTTGGGTGATTCATTCATTGCCTTTTTAAGCTTTACTGCAGTTCACCTCATTCTTGTTTACCATTGTCCGCTCCCTTGAACTGCTACTATATATTTCACGTTTCGTCTTTGTTGTCGGTAAGATTGTTGTCGATTTGTATTGTCATAGTGTGTTTCATGTAGTTTTGTGTTGGTTTGTATTTGTTTGTCCTGTGCTGACGAAGGCTTTGGCCGCAACGTCCAATTTGTCTCTTGTAGTCGTGTTTTAGTAAAGCTCACAATCTACTTCTCGTTTATTTGGGTGATTCATTCATTGCCTTTTTAAGCTTTACTGCAGTTCACCTCATTCTTGTTTACCATTGTCCGCTCCCTTGAACTGCTACTATATATTTCACGTTTCGTCTTTGTTGTCGGTAAGATTGTTGTCGATTTGTATTGTCATAGTGTGTTTCATGTAGTTTTGTGTTGGTTTGTATTTGTTTGTCCTGTGCTGACGAAGGCTTTGGCCGCAACGTCCAATTTGTCTCTTGTAGTTGTGTTTTAGTAAAGCTCACAATCTACTTCTCGTTTATTTGGGTGATTCATTCATTGCCTTTTTAAGCTTTACTGCAGTTCATCTCATTCTTGTTTACCATTGTCCGCTCCCTTGAACTGCTACTATATATTTCACGTTTCGTCTTTGTTGTCGGTAAGATTGTTGTCGATTTGTATTGTCATAGTGTGTTTCATGTAGTTTTGTGTTGGTTTGTATTTGTTTGTCCTGTGCTGACGAAGGCTTTGGCCGCAACGTCCAATTTGTCTCTTGTAGTCGTGTTTTAGTAAAGCTCACAATCTACTTCTCGTTTATTTGGGTGATTCATTCATTGCCTTTTTAAGCTTTACTGCAGTTCACCTCATTCTTGTTTACCATTGTCCGCTCCCTTGAACTGCTACTATATATTTCACGTTTCGTCTTTGTTGTCGGTAAGATTGTTGTCGATTTGTATTGTCATAGTGTGTTTCATGTAGTTTTGTGTTGGTATGTATTTGTTTGTCCTGTGCTGACGAAGGCTTTGGCCGCAACGTCCAATTTGTCTCTTGTAGTCGTGTTTTAGTAAAGCTCACAATCTACTTCTCGTTTATTTGGGTGATTCATTCATTGCCTTTTTAAGCTTTACTGCAGTTCACCTCATTCTTGTTTACCATTGTCCGCTCCCTTGAACTGCTACTATATATTTCACGTTTCGTCTTTGTTGTCGGTAAGATTGTTGTCGATTTTATTTGTCATAGTGTGTTTCATGTAGTTTTGTGTTGGTTTGTATTTGTTTGTCCTGTGCTGACGAAGGCTTTGGCCGCAACGTCCAATTTGTCTCTTGTAGTCGTGTTTTAGTAAAGCTCACAATCTACTTCTCGTTTATTTGGGTGATTCATTCATTGCCTATAATCGACAATGACTCGTTGACCTGGCGGAAGCTGTCTGCGCAAGCGTGGAAAATGTCTTCCGGATCAAATATGGATACGGTTTCATAAAATTTTCTAAACTTTAAGCAATACGCCATACGGTTTGTCACTCGTCAGCCGCTCAAGGATTGCCCTTGTGTGGTCGTGTTACACAGTTAAGCCAGTCTGAAAAATTTGTGGTAAATAGTTAGTCATTATAATTTAAATAAAACCAAATGAATTAGATATAATAAGTGTATAGATTCACACGCAAAATTATTATCCGTGATGAGTACATTTAGTTAGGCGAGCAAGTCTGTAGCATCAAAAATTTGTGTGGGAGGATCATCTTGATCCTCATTCTTATCACTTGTGTCGGTGTCTACAAAGAGAGTGTCTGGTATGCTGTATGTGTCGTCTTCGTCTTGTACAATGTACTTGTGTCTCCTCTTGTTCTTGTTCAGTTTCCTTTGTCTTGCCAATCCTATAGTGGCTTTGACTTTTTCTTTCTTTGGCAGTGATAAATCGTCTGTTTCTGTGTCATCGCTGTGTTTTGACTGCGGTAAACCGTCAGTCTTCATTCCTTGGATTTATGTCTTGTGTGTTATTTTCTTGTGTGTTATTTTCTTGTGTTGATTTGACTACTGAAGGTTTGTGTCAGTTCAATCTCTCCCTGTGGAGAAGTTTCTCTTTCGGAGCGGTGGGAAATCTTCTTGGCTTTGAACAGTACACTTACTGCTGCTGCTATTGGTGTCGTCGATTGTCGTCTACTGTACTATGGCATTTATTTGCCCAGTGGTTGTTTTGGCCGCACGCTGGACAATCGGTCTTTCTCCCCGGCATCGTGATCAACACTCTGTGGTTATTGTTCGTTATACCGCGAGTGATTTATAACAAGAAAGAATCCCTGACACAGCGTCTTCATAAAGATAGAATAGATGTGGCATGCATTCAAGAGACACACCTCAATGCCAATCGCAAATTTTCAGTCAGAGGATATCAGGCCACACGTTTCGACCGCGAAGGACATAAAGGAGGAGTTCTAATACTTACACGAAATACAATACCTTGCAGCGAAGTATCTGTGATCTCTGACAACCAAACAGAAATTATAGGTGTTGATATAATGATAAAGGACGTGAAAATAAGAATCTACAATCTGTATAGCCCAGCAGATAAGGACCTTACACTCTCAAACATGAAAATAACTGACACAAACTGCATTATTGTCGGAGACTTTAATAGCCGTTCAGAAAGATGGGGATACCCAGATACTGACAAAAGAGGAGATGAATTGGAGGACTGGGAAATAGACTCAAATCTCCATCTACTCAACAAAGCGGATGACACACCGAGCTTCTACTCCAGAAGATGGCTTACCACTTCTACTCCAGACTTAGCTTTCTGCACAGGAGACATCCTCCACAAAATCGATCGCCATGTGCTGGACCAATTAGCAGGTAGTGACCACAGACCAATCAAGCTTGAAATGAATATGGAGTATGTTCCACAGGAGCAAAAGCCCTTGCCCCGCTGGAATTACAAACGAGCAGATTGGGACAGATTTGCCATACTAACAGACAAATATTGTGAAAACATAAATACACGATATGGCAACATAAAGCAAATGGTGGAAAGTCTAAACAGAGCGATAATACAGGCAGCCACTGAGTCCATTCCTAGAGGAGCGAGGAAAAATTACATACCATACTGGACTGAAGAACTACAAAGTTTGGAGGACAAAGTTGAAGATGCCAGGAAGACAGCAGAGAGAGAACAAACAATTGAAGCGAATATCTCTCTCAAAGCCATCTCAGCAAAATATAAAAGAATAGTAAATCAAACAACAAGAGATTGTTGGAGGGAAAAAACAGAAAACCTGAATTTTGACAGGGATGGAAACAAACTATGGAAACTAGTGAAAGCCATGAACAATGAAGGACCTAGAAACAAACAAATAACAATTAAACAAGGAAATGCCTTGCTTACAGGAAAAAAGGCTGCAAATGCACTAATGGAACACTATGCAAATGCAAACCACATTGATATTACCGAACAGAAGAAAGCAATCAAAGACAAACAGATACATCATAGAAATACAGAGACAGCAGCAGAATATATGATGGCAAATCTAACAATGGAAGAAATGGAACAGGCAATGAATACCCTAAAAAAGAAGAAATCACCAGGAAAGGATGGAATCACAAATGAAATGCTAATAGGACTAGGCAACAAGGCAAAAAAGAAACTACTAGCAGTCCTAAATAACAGCTGGAAGAGAGGAATAGTCCCACAGGCATGGAAGGAAGCTATACTAATACCAGTCCCAAAGAAAGGAAAAGACCTGGAAGAACCAAATGGCTATCGACCTATCAGTCTACTTAGCTGTGTAGGAAAATTAATGGAACGCATTATCAATGGCAGGCTAACATGGCATCTGGAAGAAAACCAACTCTTAACACCACACCAAGCAGGATTCAGAAAGTACAGATCCACTGAAGATCAAATAACCTATATAGCTCAAGAAATAGAGGATGCCTTCCAAGAGAAAAAGCACACACTAGCAGTCTGGATAGATTTAGAAAAAGCATTTGATAAAGTATGGAAGGAAGGACTGAAAGTAAAACTGCAAAACATGCATGTTTGTGGAAAAATGTATAAATGGATCAGCCACTACCTTGAGAACAGAACAGCCAGGACAAAAGTACAAGGACAAACAAGCAAAATGATGCTGCTGGAGCAAGGTGTCCCCCAAGGAGGAGTTCTTTCACCAACATTATTCCTAGCATATATAAATGACATCACAGAAAATTTTCCAGCCAGAGTACACACATCCTCCTTTGCAGATGACCTAGCCATATGGACATCTGAAGAATATATTAGTACAGCTAACAGCAGAATACAGCAAGCCTTATTAGCGCTAGAGGACTGGTCAAAATCATGGCTAGTGAAGATAAGTGAGGAGAAAACAACATGCACAGTGTTCTCCCTCTCAAATAAAACTCAGCAACCTAAGCTGGTATTGAATGGAAAAATATTGCGCCATGAAGAAAATCCAAACTATCTAGGAGTCACCTTTGATCGTCGCCTGACATGGAAGACACAGGTTGAGAAAAATCGAACAAGAGCAAGGCAGAGAATGGCAATCATGAAAAAGCTTGCTGGTACAACGTGGGGAGCAGATGAGAAAGTTCTCAAGAAGTTATATACTGGACGGGTGAGGCCAGTACTGGAATATGGCATTGCAGCTTGGGCAACAGCAGCTAAGTCAAACTTTAACAAAATAAGTAGAGTCCAAAACCAAGGAATGCGAATCATAACTGGAAGCCTGAAGACAACGCCTATTAATGAACTAGAAAAGATCACTTGTTTACAACCAATACAGGATAGAAGAGATAGCAGAGCCCAGCAACAAGCAGAAAAATTTAGAAGATTGACAGACCACCCTATGTACAACAGATTTAATGGTTTTGGAAAGGGAAGACTGAAGCGTAGCAACTTTGTAGAAACTGCAAAACGAAGGATTAGGGCAGATCCTATACTTAACATATCAACAGTCAAGCCCATACACAATGCACACAAGTTCCCAGCTTGGAGACAGCAGCAACTGCCTGAGATGATAGAAAACATTCCTGGTATTGAGAAAAGAACACTCAGCATGAAACCGAAAGAAGAGAAATAACCCTAAACTACATAAAAGAACATTACCCAAGCAGGAATTGGACCCATGCATATACAGATGGATCAGCCAAAAATTCAATAGAGAATGGAGGAGGAGGAATTCTCCTAAATTTAAAAAATGGAGTGAAAAAACACATTCAATGGCAACTGGAAAATTTTCAAGTAACTTCAAAGCGGAGGTAGAGGCTTTGAAAACTGCAGCAGAAATGCTCCTGATGGAGGAAAATAAAGAGAAGCAAATAGCTATCTTCACAGATGCAAAGTCAGTTGTCTCAATACTGAAGAGCAATAACAGCACAGAGCTAACTGACCTAAGAGCAGCACTCCATGGTCTATGCCAGAAATCCAAAAAAGTTGTAATACAGTGGATCCCATCACATTGCAGTATACCTGGAAACGAAGAGGCTGACAGACTGGCAAAAGAGGGCGGACGACTACCACAGCCTGACATAGACATAACCTATAATGAGGCAAAGAGGTTGATAAAAAGCACTTATAGAACCAAATGGCTAATCAGAGCATCCAGGCCATCAGAAGGATGATGCATATTACAAACTTGACCGAAGAGAACAAGTAGCAATCTTCAGACTCCGCACAGGACATAACAGGCTGAAATACCACTTGTTCAATAAACTAAAGATAGGAGATACCGATGAATGTAATTGTAGAACTGGAAAAATGACAGCAAAACATTTGCTGCAGGATTGCCCAACAATGAAGACCATTTCAAGATCGCGTTAATACAAAAACCGATTACCTGATATTGTTTTTCCCTTCATACTTTACAGTTAAGTATGTCTCATCCTTCAAAAATTCATTTTATAAAGTCAGTAGACCCACAAATCATGTTTTAGGTGGATGTCTAGACTTGTTTTAGTATGTGCTATTAAATTTACCTTACATTTTTACATATACTGTATAGGGGTGGGGGGATTTTTAGATAGGATATATGAAAGGGGGGGAATGACGTTCTGAAAATACGATGAAGGGGGGAACGGGCCACATTTTTGATATAGGAAGGGGAGGGGGGGGGGAAATGACGTTCTGAAAATATGGTGAAGGGGGGAACGGGCCAAAAAAGGTTTAGAACCACTGATTTATCAGAAGCATCTATCAAAAACTGCATTACATTCACTTATTCTAGACCCAGCAAAGCTCTATGCATTGATTAGTTACCTTCTACAAACTCACGATAATCCCCAAGGCAAAAACAACAATTTTCTGTACTCATTTAATTTGAGTAGGTTGACCCAATGGATGTACAGTTGTCCTCAGAAAAGCTTATTTATAGAGCATCTAATAAACGTAAGAAAGCAAGTACTGAAATATTATATCGACTATTCTTCAGTTTGGCAGTGAATCATGAAATGACAACAGACAAATTAGGAAGAGCTTGGGAGAAACGGAGATGTAGTTTCTGAGGCATATTTTGTGAATACCTTGGACAACCAGAGTTTCTAACAATGATAGTCTGGAAGAGGCTCATAAAAGTAGGACATTATCCACAAATATAAGAAAAAGAGATTGTTCTTTGATCTAATATAAGAAGAGAGGCATTGAAAAACATCCTGATGACTGAAGGATCAGCAGTAGAAGAGGCAACAGCAGACAGAGTATTGATGCTGCATACACTGGGAAGTTGGCATGGAGGATATATCGTCAATAGAATGATTCAGAACACCCATGGCTGGGAAGTTGACATAGAGGATATATCGTCAATAGAATGATATAACACCAAGGACTGGGAAGTGGGCATGGAGGATATATCCTCGATAGAATTATTCAGAACACCAAGGACTGGGAAGATGGCATGGAGGATATATCGTCAACAGAATTATCCTGAACACACCAAGGTCCAAGGTTTGTGGAGATGAATGAATGCCTACGCCAGTGGGCAGGGCGCATGGTGATAATGAATTAATTTTAGGTGAGTTGTTTGATGTCAAATGAGTTAAAATCAGACCGATGAAGCATATTACCAACTCAACCAAAAAAGAACAAGTAAAATCATCTTCAGACCTCAACAGGACACAACAGTACCCCATTTTAATTCACTAAAGATTGGAGATATTGATTAACGTGTCTGAGAAACTGGTTACATGACAGTAAAACATTTGCTACAGGGGTTTCCAACATATGCAGAGCAGAGAACAGTATTTTGGCCTAAAACAGCTCCATTTGAGGGACAATAGGGAGATTAAGCTGACTGCTGATTTCTTGGCATTTAATTCATACGATGTCTGAATGTGAACAATGAAGAAGAAAGAAAAGAGTCAAACAGGTGTGATGTATTTGGATGTAGTCACTGTTGAACATGAAGTCAGTTGTTGGACTAGAATGAGTTAATACTGAGTTCTACAAATGGGGGAATTTGTGGATTAGGAGTTAGTGAATGTAGTGTTCACAATTCCTTAACATAACGGGTCAGGGGTTCAAGATCAGCCACAGGTGATTTGGGAGCAGATGGGAATATATCTTAACCCTTCACCTGCAGTGAATGTCACAAAAGGTGACTAGAGAGGATTGTTCTAGGACAAACAGTAACACTGTAGACCTCCAGTGAATGTCATAAATGATGACTAGAGAGGATTGTTCTAGGACAGACAGTAACACTGTAGACCTCCAGTGAATGTCATAAATGATGACTAGAGAGGATTGTTCTAGGACAAAAACAGTAACACTCTAGACCTCCAGTGAATGTCATAAATGATGACTATAGAGGAATGTTGTAGGAGCAAACAGTAAACACTGTAGACCTCCAGTGAATGTCATAAATGATGACTAGAGAGGATTGTTCTAGGACAAACAGTAACACTGTAGACCTCCAGAGAATGTCATAAATGATGACTAGAGAGGATTGTTCTAGGACAAACAGTAACACTGTAGACCCCCAGTGAATGTCATAAATGATGACTAGAGAGGATTGTTTAGGACAAAAACACAGCCCCCAGTTTAAAAAACAAAAAAAAAAATTTGTAGACCTCCAGTGAATGTCACAAAAGGTGACTAGAGAGGATTGTTCTAGGACAAACAGTAACATTGTAGACCTCCAGTGAATGTCACAAAAGGTGACTAGAGAGGATTGTTCTAGGACAAACAGTAACACTGTAGACCTCCAGTGAATGTCAAAAAAGGGTGACTAGAGAGGATTGTTCTAGGACAAACAGTAACATTCTAGACCTCCAGTGAATGTCATAAATGATGACTAGAGAGGATTTTTCTAGGACAGACAGTAACACTGTAGACCTCCAGTGAATGTCATAAATGATGACTAGAGAGGATTGTTCTAGGACAAACAGTAACATTCTAGACCTCCAGTGAATCTCATAAACGATGACTAGAGAGGATTGTTCTAGGACAGACAGTAACACTGTAGACTAACAGTTATTATCATCTTCCATTTTTGCCATCAAGGTCGTAGGCAGGAATAGTTGTCACTCCAGCACCCGATGTGTGGCACTGGATAGTGTCATTCCATGTGACTGTACAATGTCTCTGATGTTGTCAATCCATTTTCTTTTTGGGCGTCCTCTTGCTCTCATAGCAGATCTTCTTTGATGTAGGGCCAGGTGCTGATAGGTTGAT
This sequence comes from Cepaea nemoralis, assembly GCA_014155875.1. Classification (NCBI taxonomy): domain Eukaryota; kingdom Metazoa; phylum Mollusca; class Gastropoda; order Stylommatophora; family Helicidae; genus Cepaea; species Cepaea nemoralis. Next base: position 4,793 of record JACEFZ010004779.1, on the reverse strand, counting down.
GGTGTTGCATTCTAACAAGATGGCCAAACCATCCGTTCTTCTGCCTTTCAATAAATGTGGCACAGTTGTTGATCCCACTGTCTGTCCTGATAATGTCATTTCTTATTCAGTCTCGGATAGTTAAGTTGGTAGCTCTCCTCACGCATCCTCATCTCACTGGTGCTGATTTTGCATAAGAAATTCAGTAAAATTGTATCAACATGGAGGAGACCTCCAGTGTATGTCTTAAAATGTGACACAAGAGGACTGGTCTGAGACAAAGAATAACAATTGTAGACCTCCAGTGCATGTCCTTAAAAATGTGACACAAGAGGACCGGTCTGAGACGAAACAATAACACTGTAGACCTCCAGTGTATGTCTTAAAAGGTGACTGAAGAGGGTTGGTCTGAGACTGGCAACCCCATATAAATTTTTAAAAATCCCCCAAGCAACCATGAACTGGCCTACAAAGGGTTTGGCATGTTTGGCTGTGGACCTACACTCCAACAGGAGTCTCAAGGACAAAAGAGAAAGTAGAAACTGCCATCTCAAACTGTTCACAAATAGATGTAGACTAGCTCCCATGTTGAATATGAGATACCTGACCTTAAGCTAACATTTGGAAACAATACAAAATGGACACATACCGACAAATCTTGTCCTTGTTACACAGAAAGAAAGAGTTGCCGCAAATAAACCAAAGTATAGACCAGTGAGCCCAAAAGAGAATGGTATCAAGCACCGTGACATCAACCTCTTCCAGGTCTCCTTGTTCTTCTCCGTTCCATCTCCCTCCAGCGTGAGTATGAAGTCTCGGTGAGTTAACGCAGTCAGAATGTTGTTATCTGCTCGCCTCACCTAAAAGTCACATAAAAATATCTGCATGACAAAAAGAAAACAAAATATGAATATAAAAACGTGTTAATATATGTCAAAAGAAGTTTTAATCCATCTTCACTTTTTTTAATTTTATGTGCAAATTGGGAAAAAATGTTTTTTTGGCGTCCACTGGCTTTTAACTCAAAAGGAGCATATACGTATGCTATTACTTCTAGTTCCTACATCTATTCTGGGCCTCCAGGTTGGGGGTTGAAGCGTGGGGTTAACATCCCCACCTTTGTAAAAAACCTTTCTTTGTTACGAAACAAATACATGAGCCTCGATATCGGACTGACTTATCTGGACAACGACCTTGGAACGTTAAAGGACTTTTGAGATTTGGAAACATGGAATGTACGGACACTATATCGAGCTGGAGCGGCCGAAGAACTAACCCGGGAGCTGGTTGAATATCAAATGGATATAACAGCAATTCAAGAAATAAGGTGGCCAGGAGAGGGTACTTTAGAGCAAAATGGGAATGATTATAATATATGAGGAAACACCCAAAATAAACATGAATTAGGAACAGGATTTGTCATCAAAAAAGAGTTATGGGGGAAACGTTTTTAACTTTAAAGCTTTTAATGACAGGATTAGTAAATTACGAATAAAAGGTAATGGAAAAATATAACGATGATTAATGTACATGCACCTACTGAAGAGAAAGAAGATGATATTAAAGAAGACTTTTATAATGATCTGGAAGATGTCATAGAAGAAACCCCCAAACAGGACATCCTGATTGTGCTGGGAGACTTCAATGCAAAAATAGGTAGAGAGCAAACTAATAAAAAAGTGGACCGGTATGGAAAGCCTACATACAACTTCAAATGATAATGGATGGAGAGTCATCAACCTGGCAGAAGCCAAAGGACTGCAGATTAGCAGTACCAGACTACAAAGAAAGGATATACACAAACAAACTTGGAAATCATGTGACAAGAGAACCTATAATCAAATAGATCACATTTTAATTAACAACAGAAATGCATCAAACATACAGCAAGTCAGAAGTTATAGAGGAGCTGAGTGCCACAGTGACCACTTCCTCGTTGGAGCAAAATTTAAAATAAAACTTAAGAGAGCTTTCTATACTAAATTACAAAGATTACACCCAACATATAACAGAGAAAAACTACAAGACATTACAGTCAAAGAGAAATTTACAGATGAAATAAAATGTAAACTTGAAACTCTGCAAAACCCTTCGGAGGAAAGCGTTGACCAAACTTGGTTGAACATCAAGAATACAATTCAATCTACCGCAGAAGAATGTCTCGGTGTGTTAACCACGCATAGAAAGAACAGATGGTTCAATCAAAAATGTGAAGAAGCAGTCATTAGGAAGAAGAATGCCAGACATGTATGGTTAAATGACATCAATAACATCCAAAAGGAAGAGCATTATAGAAATGAATGTAAAGAGGCTACAAAAATAGTCAGACAGCAGAAAGCGAGAATATATGAGTAATATAATCAAAGATATGGAAACTAATCACCAGAAAAATGAATCCAGAAAATTTTTTAAAGAACTGAAGTCAATGAAACGAGGGCACCAACAAAACACATATGGTTTAAAAGACAAAAATGGGAATATGATAAATACCAATGAGGAAATGTGCAACACATGGAAAGAATATTTTATTGAATTACTAAATTGTGAAGCTCCAAGTAACATTTTCCCACAGGAAGAGGTTCTAACATGCGAACCACAAATTGAAGAACCTACATTTGAAGAAATCCTATATGTAATCACACGACTTAAAAACAATAAGGCAACTGGGACTGATGGAATTGCTGCTGAATTTATAAAGGCAGGTGGCCATGCATTACATCTAAAGCTATACGAACTAATAATAAAAATCTGGAGGACAGAAGAATTACCCCATGACTGGAAAGAGTCATTATTGATACCTATCTTTAAGAAAGGAGACAAGTTCCAATGTGGAAATTATAGAGGAATATCACTACTGTCCACAAGCTATAAGATACTATCCGCAGTATTACTAAATAGACTAAAACCATATTCAGAAGACATATTAGGTGACTACCAGGCGGGTTTTAGACAAAACAGATCAACAATAGATCAGATATTTATCTTACGACAAATAGCCGAGAAACATTGGGAATATAAAAGAGATCTCCATAACATTTTTGTGGATTTTAAAAAGGCTTATGATAGTGTCCATTGGAATAGTCTATGGAATGCTGTGCAGGAATTTGGAATACCAAGGAAGTTAATCAACATGACCAGACTATGCATGGAAGATACTTATAATATAGTAACATATAAAGGCAGGAAATCAGACCCCTTCCAAATAACATCTGGCTTGAAACAGGGTGATGCACTATCGCCGCTACTCTTCAATCTGGCTCTAGAGAAAGTTGTAAGGAAGATAAAGGAGGAATGTGATATTGGAGGAACATCCAAGCTGCTTGGTTATGCAGATGATATAGATATTATAGGGCAAAGTGAACAAAAGACATTGGAAATATTGACTCACTTAAAGGAAAAAGCCCAACAGATGGGGCTGGTTATCAACCAAGATAAGACAGAATATATGGTAATTTCAAGAGACGGAATGGCTAAAAACTCTGGCCACATACAAATAGATAATATGACCATTAAAAGAACGGAAACATACAAATACCTGGGTACAATCTTCAACTGCTCCAACATCATAAGGGAAGAAATACAAACTAGAATCAACTCTGGAAATAAGATATACTATGCACTACAACATCTACTAAAATCAAAGGCGCTATCTCGTAACACCAAAATCACAATATACAAAACACTGATCAGACCAGTTGTGCTGTATGGCTCTGAAACCTGGAGTACAACGAAAGGAGACGAAGCCTTGTTAAAACCTTTGAGAACAAAATTTTAAGACGCATCTTTGGACCCATTAGGGATACACAAAGTGGAGAGTGGAAAAGAAGAAGTAACAAAGACATTTATGATCTGTTTAAGTCCCCGCTAATCACTGGTATCATGAAGGCTAATAGACTACAATGGCTGGGGCATATAGAAAGAATGGAAGATAATAGGGAAATAAAACTCGCTTACACTCAGGAAATAAATGACCGTAGACCCCGAGGTAGACCAAGAAGACGGTGGAGAGATAATACATGTACAGACCTACAAGCACTTGGAATCAACGACTGGCAAGAGAAGGTCCACCAGAGAGACGAATGGAGACGGATTGTATTTGCAGCAAAGAACCTCAATGGCTCGGAAAGCTGAAGAAGAAGAAGATTACTTCTAGTGCACTGAACTAATTCTTTGTGTGTGGATTACGTTTTCCTATTACCAGTGTCCCTTGCCATCAGGCAAACCCCCTCCGACTTCATAGGTACTTGTAATTTACGTCACCAAGTCAGGGACGAGAAGTCAACATTTTTGTGCAACTGACCGCTTCTTTTGGGATCAGGACACTGGATGTTTAAAAACGAGTGCTTGTGTCCATTCAGCCATGCTGACCTCCACAGGATAATATGATGCAATAGAAGCATTTCATTATATCCTACACAAGACCACAGTTGTGCTGGGTCAAGAACCCACATCATAGCACTGGATAACATGATGCAAAGAAGCATTTCATTATATCCTACACAAGACCCCGGTGTGGGGTCAAGAACCCCCATCATAGCACTGGTCATTCCAAAGTTTCTTTACCTACACAAGCCAGGTTTCTGGGGCAAGAACCCACATTGCCTCTGGCTTCAATGGTGTCCGCCTCACCTCCGCAAGCAAATTCAAAAAAACCATGAGACTACTTTCCCCTTTTTCACTAAGGGGGCACCAAAAAAAAAAAAAAAAAGGGCCCCAACCACATCTGCCTTATCATGCAATAAGAAAGAAGAATACTATCCTCTCAGACAGGACTGTGCAATAACATTGTAAATGTACACAGGTTGGGTTTTTCA
>JACEFZ010004778.1:0-31617 GCA_014155875.1 Cepaea nemoralis | reverse complement strand
CCATCAACTACTACAACTAACAATAGCCGCCATCTTTAAATCACACACACAAAAAAGAGACCAGAAAAACGACTGGAAGATGAGCCAGAAACTTTTTCACAAAGACGGATTTTCCACTCCCCGTTGGCCCCGCAATCAAAACCGTAAAAGGATGTTTCCATCTAGGATCCATGACTAATAATAAACACCTACCCATCCACGGCACATATTTTATATTCACTTGAACCCGCCCCGCCCTCGCACACACACACACCCGATCACCCACCCCGCCCTCGAACACACACGCACACGATCACCCACCCGCTCCCCTCACTTCCGCCTCGCTGCCGCTCCGCCCGCGCATAAACATCTTTTAATCTTCACCCACCAACCACTACTACAACTAACAATAACCGCCATCTTTAAATCACACAACAACAAAAAGAGACCTGAAATAGTAACAATAGCCGCCATCTTTAAATCACACAACAAAAACGGATGTCATAAGACCAGAAATAAGTTATGTCCCCTTTGGATCCCCCTTGAAATGCGGATCCATTTTCGGGCGGATCGTGTGACGTCACATATAGGCTATATAAGAAAATATTGCGGATCCGGATCCGCATTTGAGGTGGCAAAACCTCCTACTATACTACTACAACTACCATCATATGCATGATATACTACCATCAACTACTACAACTAACAATAGCCGCCATCTTTAAATCACACACACAAAAAGAGACCAGAAAAACGACTGGAAGATGAGCCAGAAACTTTTTCACAAAGACGGTCTTTCCACTCCCCGTTGGCCCCGCAATCAAAACCGTAAAAGGATGTTTCCATCTAGGATCCATGACTAATAATAAACACCTACACATCCACGGCACATATTTTATATTCACTTGAACCCGCCCCGCCCTCGCACACACACACCCGATCACCCACCCCGCCCTCGAACACACACGCACACGATCACCCACCCGCTCCCCTCACTTCCGCCTCGCTGCCGCTCCGCCCGCGCATAAACATCTTTTAATCTTCACCCACCAACCACTACTACAACTAACAATAACCGCCATCTTTAAATCACACAACAACAAAAAGATACCTGAAATAGTAACAATAGCCGCCATCTTTAAATCACACAACAAAAACGGATGTCATAAGACCAGAAATAAGTTATGTCCCCTTTGGATCCCCCTTGAAAATGCGGAGTCGATTTCGGGCGGATCGTGTGACGTCACATATAGGCTATATAAGAAAATATTGCGGATCCGGATCCGCATTTGAGGTGGCAAAACCTCCTACTATACTACTCACGGGTGCGCCATTTCCCAAACCCTTCTCTATTTCCCACTAACTATCTCTAACAGAGATGGAGCTCTGTTATACTCAGACAGCTCTGTACAGCAACAAACATCCACACAAAGCTAGCTGTGTCTCAGACAGCTCTGTACAGCAACAAACATCCACACAAAGCTAGCTTGAGTGTCTCAGACAGCTCTGTACAGTAACAAACATCCACACAAAGCTAGCTGAGTGTCTCAGGCAGCTCTGTACAGCAATAAACATCCACACCAAGCTAGCTGAGAGTCTCAGACAGCTCTGTACAGCAACAAACATCCACACATAAAACTTGCCAAGTGCTATGAGCCGAAAAGAGTAACGGCGATAGAACACCTGGATGAGGAGAACCCACAGGGTCAGAAAGCAGACATGAGATGTAATCACGAACAAAGAGAGAGCTTAAAAAGTCTTAAAAGAGAGAGCAAGAGAAAGAACCTACTAACACGCCCTAGTCATGCATCCTGGGCAACAGGTCCCTTCGGGGTCCTGGCTAACATAGTAGATCATTGACGATTTTTCCGAAATCAGAGAGTATCTACCTGCACGGTGAGGAACCACCAGTCTGCACATCAATAAGCCAGACACGGGACAAGGGATACTCATGCAAACCTAAGTCAGGTATGACATCACACTGATGTTGGACATCAGGATGTCTTCATCCGACATACGTGACCTGAGGCAGCGGACATTTTAGTCAGTCAGTCGAGGGGCTTCGGAGCGACAACAACAGGAGTAGTAGGGTGGGTCCTAACTACACCCTAAATGGGGTTTCAAACCCCCGATACACCGTTCTTTACGGGGTTATCCGGCCATATTGTTTCGTCACAAAAACGGACCACAATTGACCTAGATATTTTGAACTTGGCGGGTGTTTTTCTTGGTTTTGGGTGACTACTTCCGGTTGTCGTGATGACTACTTCCGGTCCCGGGGTACTCCCTACCGACCACCCCGCCCACAGGTACCTCCGCCGGCCGCCTCCGCTTCCCCTGATCGCGTTCGAGCCCATTTACAGACAGCGAGGCAAGCCCCGTGCATGTGGATTTCTTATATAGATAAGTAGACCAACTAGTCACCGGGGACCTGGGTCGAGTCCCAGTGTGTGTGTGTGTGTGTGTGTGTGTGTGTGTGTAAAAGAGTAGGCCACTGGGACGGCGCAAGGGAATAGGCCCCTACCCTGGATATTATCCTTTGCCCTTCGCCACCAGCCCACTTTTCCCACTGAAAGAAAAAATGGAGAATAGTGAGCTACGAGGTCCCGATCGCAGTACAAACTACAATATGATCTGACCCGAAAGAGTGCTTGGGCATAGTCAGTGTTAGGAAAAAAGTCTGAAACCAGATTACGACTAATAATTTTATATATGGGTATATTGCCACAATTAATAAACGCGTAATAACATATAGATAGTGATTAATTCTAGACACCATAACACTAGAGACCAGTCTCAATAGTAGACATTTAAATAACTTAACATAATCAGTCAAATCTCCAAATTATTCATTAAAATAATAATTTCTTAATTTAACACAGCTTACTTCCCTTGTTTATATTGGAGATAATTGTGTCCCTTGATGGTTGCAGAAAACGGTAGTATTTTTACGTACCTGAGAAGGATTAACGAACATATCTTGCTTTAGAATTAATGCCTGGTAATGAATTTTGATATATAGCGGGTATAAATAACACTAAATCGATTGAGCACATCACCGAAGTTGTAAACAAACGGCGTAAGGTACTTTGCGTGAGTGATGATTATGTAAACAATACGAGAAAAGACCGGAAATTCCATTCGGCTTATATTTTGTCGCAGGCTCGCAAGAATTTGTAAAACAGCATGATGCTGGCAAACACCCGAAGGTGTAAGGTACTATCCTTGGCCCGCTAACTAATGATGGAGGTTGTAATATAATGTAATGATAAACCATTATCAACGACATGTGACGTGCCGACTGGCGTAGGCTCTCCTCAAATCTCGATCTTCCACAATAAATTGTCATGCCCCACAACATGCGGTGTGTATGTGTGTGTGTGTGTGTGTGTGTGTGTGTGTGTGTGTGTGTGTGTGTGTGTGTGTGCGTGCGCGCGCATGTGCGCGCTCGTAGGAAAACTTCAATATTGGAGGAGTGGCTGTGGAGTGGGTGTGTGTGTGTGTGCATGCGCGCGCGCGTGTGCTATCAATTACAGGACATCACAGTCAACCTCAACATTCTTTGGAGTTTCGTGTGTGCTGGGCAAGTTTGCAATTGTCATTATATACGAACGACAGTCATGTCATGTGCGCTAGCGCGCGTGTGTGTGTGTGCATGCGTGCGCGCGGGTGTGCTATCAATTACACGACATCACAGTCAGACCCAACATTCGGTGGAGTGGTGTGTTTGCTGAGTAAGATTGTTGCTGTCTTATTGAACGAACGGTAGTCATGGCACGTACGCGGCGCGCGCGTGTGTGTGTGTGTATGTGTGTGTGTGTGTGTTATCAATTACAGGACATCACAGTCAACCTCAACATTCTTTGGAGTTTCGTGTGTGCTGGGCAAGTTTGCAATTGTCATTATATACGAACGACAGTCAGGGCGTGTGCGCTAGCGCGCGTGTGTGTATATACATGCGTGTGTGCCTGCGTGGGTGTGCTATCAATTGCAGGACATCGCAGTCAACCTCAGTATTCTACGGAGTGTCTGACTTCCTGAGGCAAGGTTTGCCATTATCATTATGGACGAACGACAGTCATGGGGTGTGTGCTACCGCGCGTGTGTGTATATACATCCGTGTGTGCATGCGCGCCCGCGTGTGTGCTATCAATTACAGGACATCACAGTCAACCTCAACATTCTTTGGAGTTTCGTGTGTGCTGGGCAAGTTTGCAATTGTCATTATATACGAACGACAGTCAGGTCGTGTGCGCTAGCGCGCGTGTGTGTATGTACATGCGTGTGTGGGTGTAGCGTGCGTGTGTGCTATCAATTACACGACGGCGCAGTCAACCCCAACATTCTATGGAGTGGTGTGCTTGCTGGGTAAGATTGCTGCTGTCTTATTGAACGAGCGGCAGTCATGTCACATGCGTAGGCGTGCGTGTATGTACATGCGTGTGTGTGCGCTATCAATTACAGGACGTCGCATGCAACCCCAACATTGATTGGTTGGTCGTGTACCACCATGCTTTACCGTGTCATAGCATGGCCAAAGCTAGGTATTGTACTATACCTGTGTGTCTATCTTTTACATAGCACAGTTAAGCTGTAAGGCAAGCCATTTACAGGACGTTGCACTCAGCCCTAACATTGATTGGTTGATCAGTGTGCTATCATGATTCGCCGTGTCACTTCACGACCAAAACTATGCCTTGTACTATAGTTGTGTCTGACTATTACATACTGCAGTCAAGTTGTAACGCATTGCATTTACACGACGTCGCAGTCAGCCCCAGCATTCATGCTTCTTGGACAAGCTTGCCGATGTCTTTCTGACCAACCGGTACCCATGATCGTCTGTAGTGTCTGTCACCCGGATTACCAGCATCAGCATCACCCAGCTCCATCAACAAAATCACTATCATCATCAGCATCAACAGCAGCATCGTCATAAGCTGAAGGTGACCGAGCGAGTGACTCACCACAGGGCTATGTCGGCGAGTGAACGTACGTGAACGTGTTCAGACATGTCTTTGGGGAAAACTGGAGGCTGACTCAGAGCGTACTGACAACATAACGATACAACCGATCAAATATGGTGATGCTTCCGATCATATGTCTAAGGTATACAATCGAAACACGTGACTAAAACCAGTTAAAGATGGCGTCGCACTCGATGACATGTGTGAGTCTACAACAGCGTGACTAAAACCGATCAAAGATGGCGCTGTAGCCGGTCTCATGCCTTATGGGACTACATCCGAAACACGTGACTAATGGTCAAAGATGGAGTCGCATCCGGTCACAGGGTCAGACAATATTCTGATGAGTCATTCTACGTAAGCAAATACCGTGTATAAGACGACTAACATTCGTCGAATAGAAGTACCGGGCTCAGTGATCAGCAAAGTAGCACATCTTCTATGATGCCTGGTGTGAAGACTGGTGATTCTTGGTTCTTCATCCCAGCTCTGTCATTAGACATGTTGTTCTGCAAGAAACCTACTTCTTGTAGTCAGACCACCGTAGACCCATATGAGACAACATTTGATCTGCTTGACGACTCTTCTTCAGATGAAAATAGTGACCCTCTGTCTAGGCGGTCATGAACCAGCCTCTGAGTTTCTCAAGAAAATCAATGCTTTGTGGAATGAAAACTATCCTACCGCTGGTTTCCGAAGTTGCTCCTCTGTCACAGCAGATGAAATACAACACCCATCGAGAAAGGTATGTATAAATAGTAACGGTCACACTCATAGTTTCCAAGAACAGGTGTGTTAGTTCCGCTGTCTAATGGTACATTCTATTATCTGGTACTCTTCATTTTACTATGTATTACTAGACGCTGAAGCCTTATAAGTTTCAATGTGATTTTTTATCCTCCTCTCCAGGTAAATTTTGCAACAGATCCTCACCTCTTGACAGTTCATAGCGTTGACACCGAAGAACGCAATGGCAACTGGCACCATGTAATCAGAGAACGAGAGAATTTTGAGCGACGTATACTAGAGATGGACCAAATGCTAACCCCAGTCCTGGAGACCAGTCACAGAGTCAAAGTCCTGGAGCAGAGAAAAAAGTCAAGAACAACAGTGAAAGAGGCCGAGATAGTCTAACCCCCGTATGGTAACTGGTAATTAAAATTAAAAAATATCAGTCCACACTAGCGGAGGAGTATTAAAACACCTAAATAAAAAACAAAATGACTATAATATACTTACAGTCCTGTCTTTAATAGCTGACCAGACCTCAATACGAAGAAAAACTACAGTGGGTGTGAGGAGACTGCTTATGTATATCACTGGTACTCTGACTTCACAGACTATAACTCACAATGACTACAACACAAGTAACTTGGAGCCCTCTATAATATCTATTTCAGCATGTTGAGAGGTCAGGAAGCGACAATGACCCGCATTCCTCAACCCAACTTAAACATACAACGGGTCAACGATAGGGTAGTAGAACGCTTAATCGCGCCATACGGACATTCGCGTCAGCGTAATCTGAACCGCTTGACCTAAGAAACTGGCTCAAACCGGTTTTACGCGTGGTTCAAAAACTAGTATATAAACCCGAGGCTGGTAATACTCAACCATTGCGATCAGAAGATGACTACACACATCAAGACTGTGCCTGCTAACTGGGTCTACATGACTCGTGGTGGTGAGACTATTAGACCAGTGGGCGGTGGTGATAAGGCCGTGGATGTCTCATCCTACAGAGGAGCGAGTATGTTACACATCCGAAGATTTTACGGTGAAGCCGACCAGAAATTCCCGACTAAGACGGGTATGACACTTACTCGACAAGAATATCAACAGATGAGCGCCATGCATCTCGAAATCCTAGCTGACTTTGCCAGACTCAACCAAGTTAACCAAGCCAGTAACGAAGTCAAACAAGGTACTAACAGAGACAAGCAAGTCAGTAACCAAAACATTCAAGTCAGTGCTCATATCAAACAAGGCACTACCAGAACCAATCAAGGCCAAAACACTCAAGTCAGTACTCAAGTTAAACAAGGAACTAACCGAAACCACCAAGTAGACGCATACTATACCGCCAGTTTTCAACCCAGCTGCAGTCAGATGTGTGATGACCCCAGCAACCAGATGTGTGATGAGCCCAATAGCCAGCTGTTTGACGTGCAACAAGACATCAACCGAAGCAAGCAAGTCCAACACACTCAAGACAGTACTCAAGTCAAACAGGGTACTAAACGAAACTACCAAGTAGACGCATACTATACAGCCTGTTATCAACCCACCTACAGTCAGATGTGTGATGACCCCAGCAAAGGAGGGCAAAGGATAATATCCAGGGTAGGGGCCTATTCCCTTGCGCCGTCCCAGTGGCCTACCCTTTTTTACACACACACACACACACACACACACACACACACACACACACACACACACACTGGGACTCGACCCAGGTTCCCGGTGACTAGTTGGTCTACTTATCTATATAAGAAATCCACATGCACGGGGCTTGCCTCGCTGTCTGTGAATGGGCACGAAAGCGATCAGGGGAAGCGGAGGCGGGCGGCGGAGGTACCTGTGGGCGGGGTGGTCGGTAGGGAGTACCCCGGGACCGGAAGTAGTCATCACGACAACCGGAAGTAGTCACCCAAAACCAAGAAAAACACCCGCCAAGTTCAAAATATCTAGGTCAATTGTGGTCCGTTTTTGTGACGAAACAAGATGGCTGGATAACCCCGTAAAGAACGATGTATCGGGGGTTTGAAATCCCATGTAGGGTGTAGTTAGGACCCACCCTACTACTCCTGTTGTTGTCGCTCCGAAGCCCCTCGACTGACTGACTAAAATGTCCGCTGCCTCAGGTCACGTATGTCGGATGAAGACATCCTGATGTCCAACATCAGTGTGATGTCATACCTGACTTAGGTTTGCATGAGTATCCCTTGTCCCGTGTCTGGCTTATTGATGTGCAGACTGGTGGTTCCTCACCGTGCAGGTAGATACTCTCTGATTTCGGAAGAATCATCAATGATCTACTATGTTAGCCAGGACCCCGAAGGGACCTGTTGCCCAGGATGCATGACTAGGGCGTGTTAGTAGGTTCTTTCTCTTGCTCTCTCTTTTAAGACTTTTTAAGCTCTCTCTTTGTTCGTGATTACATCTCATGTCTGCTTTCTGACCCTGTGGGTTCTCCTCATCCAGGTGTTCTATCGCCGTTACTCTTTTCGGCTCATAGAACTTGGCAAGTTTTATGTGTGGATGTTTGTTGCTGTACAGAGCTGTCTGAGACTCAGCTAGCTTGGTGTGGATGTTTATTGCTGTACAGAGCTGTCTGAGACACTCAGCTAGCTTTGTGTGGATGTTTGTTACTGTACAGAGCTGTCTGAGACACTCAAGCTAGCTTTGTGTGGATGTTTGTTGCTGTACAGAGCTGTCTGAGTATAACAGAGCTCCATCTCTGTTAGAGATAGTTAGTGGGAAATAGAGAAGGGTTTGGGAAATGGCGCACCCGTGAGCACTTTTGAAAGGGGGGTTGTTAGGTATGCTCACGGGTGACGTCAAGGATAAATATAAGACAGTTACGGGTGAACTGTGTAAGTAGCCACTGCAGAACTTGTTAAGACTAAAATCTACTAGTGCAGATTTGGTTAGCGTTGGACACAAGGTCTACCTTTCCAATAAGCCTCTTGTGTTTGCAGATAGTAGCAATTTCCCATTATATTTCCTTGACTCATTTCTGTAGTCATTACTATAGATTTAGAGGTGCACTTATAGGTTGAGATTCCCTCATTCCTTTAGGCCTCTATTCTGATGTGTTGTGAGAAGTGACAGCATTTTCTCTCCTTAGTTGCTCTATAGTTGAAATGTAAGCTGTTTCTAACGTAGCAACTGAGTTTGTAGATGCAGCCAGACTGTGACATCTACTACTACTAATCTAGAATTCCAGGTGGAATTTCCAACTAGATGTCCTTCAGCCATGCTCTAGCTAAGTGCTTTGAATGACTGGAGTATCCGTTCTTTCTCTCCCACATGAGCAAAACGTTTACTTTGGCGAATGAGGCGTTCCCTCTCAGCACTAGAGAAGTTCGTCATTATCACAGCCTTTGAAGGTGTGTGATTATGTGGGTTAGCTTCTTAGGTACCAATATTGACTGGAATTTTGGAAGCCAATTTCTACTGACTTTGAGGACAGGACTGGCCAGGTCTTGTGAATATACCTCGCATCTCAGTAATAATATAAGATTCCACTGCGTAATGCATTGTTCTTATTGTGTAAAGAGTCTACTGCTGGAGTTGCAGGGATCTTTACCTTGAAAGGAGTCAGCTGTTTGAAAACAGTGATCTTTCGTTAGTCCACTCTATCGCAGACATTGTGTATGGAGTTTCAACTGCTGGAGTTGCAGCGATCTCTACCATATAAGAGTTAACTGTTTAAGAACAGTAATCCTTATTCCATTCCTACCATTCTTCGGGCAGAAAAGTCTTCCCAATTGAGGATGAAAAAGGGGAATGACATCAGTTGTACTCAACTTTGTCCTCCCTTTAATTCCCCCATTTTTAAGGCAGAAACGCTTTCTCAACTGAGGATGAATTGACGTCCGACATCGGAGACGGATCCTGTTTTATCTCTTCATGAAATTTTTCAGGTTGTCCATGATATGCTCCTAGTCGTATGCTACGCCAATGACATCAGGTTGGTTCCCATCGTTTCCCAGACACATACTTCTTGTACGCTCTCCACTGCCATATGAATGGCCAGGGGGTCCAGTTATTTGATGGCCTTCCTGGAAATTCAATGAGTTAACTCCTGGTGACGTGGATCCTAGTACACCAGAGAGATTACACCATCGAACAATAGACTAATGTCTTATAGACACCAGACTGTGGTCGGTTTTGTATGACCGCCCATGACATCAGGTAGAATCTTCCTTTCATCTCGTCCATCACGTATCAAGTACGCTTAATAATACCACTACTTCAAGAATGGCAAGTGACTGAGTTCTTAAGAATTTTCTCCTGGAATTTTTCAATCTGCTCCCCCCTCAGCAATTTGATCAGGATATACTGAGAAGATCACACACTGAAGAATAAACCCAGATGTCGAATCTACACTGGACAATAGCCGGTAAGAATACTGACTATAACCGAGAGTGTGTTAATGTGGTGTCTTTATGGGTGCCCTATGAATTTAACCATCAGTGCTCACCATCTTCACTCTCAGTATTGCAAGCATGTTATGGGGAGATGAGAATATAAGGAGTTGTTATCTTATGTGATGTGGTGACATTAAAAATGTTGTAAGTACAACAATATTCCCCCTCTCTCACCCATGCCAGCAATTAATTTTGGAGATGGAGTAGGCCTCACATTCATTTACTTAAGTGTCTTAATTTCAGGGACAAAAATGAATTTTCCCCTGTAATAGCTGTCTCAGTTATATTAAAATAATTTGTGTTCTCTGGTGTTTCAGGTACCTTAATTTTTGGATACATATATTGAATAACCAGCATGCACAAAATTATACAACACATTGACAAGCTAATAAATCATTTCATACTGAGAACATAAATATCATGGATACAAGCAATTATGTTGACCCATAAGATATCTATACATCATCTTCAGTCCGCTACATTGAAATCCTATCTGATATATTAAAACAGTGATACATGCAATATTATCACTATTAATGAAATCAAACCTTCTAGAGATCTACTGTGGGTTTACATGTCTGGACAGTTGCCCTCATACAAGAGACAGGGTCCATTAAACAACACCATAAAAACTCCAAGAATTGGGTCCGATTTGCAAGAGGTCACCCCGGATTTTAGTACCAACATAGAGATCCCAAAAGTGAGTCTTATGCAGGGTATGCCCAAGGTTTGTATCCTGACATCAGGGCACCAGGTATGTGAGCCCCTAGCAGGTTATTACCAGGGTTTAAATCCGAGACGAGTGTTCTTTTTCCCATGGTTTATATCCCGGACGAGCCCCCAGTTATGTGACAAATTTGATAGTTGACAGAGGACCTAGTTAGTAGTGTTCTTTGGAGATATATCTTGAATAATAAATATACAAGATAAAGGATATGATTTTGCATGTTTTCTTGTCTAGAGGTCTCTCAATGAGATAATCATTCCCGCATTAGCCTTTTTGGAGAACCCTCTTTCCCTTGGCTCTGAACCCCCACTGTGAGACTACCATGTATCTACACAGAAATTTATATAAGAAGAAAAGGTTCCCTCAAGACCAAAAGAAGATCTGGACTCTACGCCTCTGTACAACTGAGGATCCATCTCACTCAACATAATGTTGCCAGTGTGCTATTCGTCCGTCACATTAGATCTTTCTTATTTATTTGTTTGTGTCAAAGTGACCTATATCAGCTTTCCCAATTTGACTTTAGGACTGTAGGATTCAATTCTTGTAGACAAACTCAACAATAACTGTACATAACATCTGTTGAACAAGACATCTACATGACAGGTTCTTGACAAAAGTGGGACATAAATTTACGTAGAATTGTTTACACCACAATTGTACAAGACATACATCATGAGATACTTGACAACACCTATACAGGACTTTTCACAATATTTGAAACAACCACAGTAAGTTAAGACAGCCACCAGAGACAATACTTGACAGCAACTGTACAAGACATTCTCTTGAGACGTGTACCTAAAACACTGATTCATTAAATACACAATTTATTGAGCTGATGGTGAGTCAAGTGATGACCATTGTTTCAGCTCCTGGCATGTCAACACTTCAATAATTACATTGAAAATGCATAAAATATGCCACACAAGCATGTAGATAAACATGATACACCACCTCCCCCTTTACTCCACCACCCAATCACTAAACTCTCCTCCTCCTCCTCTCTAACTACAACACTCATTCGTGTATCTATCATCATGCTCTGTCTCTGGGAAGTATTCATGAAAATCCTACTTATGGGAAACTTAAGGAAGGAACCACTGTTCTGGATCCGTTTGCACCCTGTTATCCTCAGCAATTGAGGTTGGAAAAGGTCCAGGTAGCATATTTCCTGTAGTAAGTCCCATGGCAGATCATTTCCTCTTGAGAACAGAATTGGTGGTGATGAAAAGGTACTGAATCTCCCTGTTGACCAGACTGTCTGTGAAAACTGTCACTGGGGACTTCACATATCTAGTCCACCTCACTCACTCCTCAAGTCTTCATTCATAAACAATGTGTGTGCACCAGGCTGGAGATTAACTAAGACAAGTCTTAGACAAACCATCCATTTCACTAGTCCTTTCACCAGTCTCTCCGAATGGGGTTAACAACCCGTGACTTGTTGTTTTTGTTCTCAGATGATTCTGATCACTATACTTCTAATCATTGAAGTTTTCAGAACTATTCCTCTCCCTTTGACATTCAGCTGTTTGAGAGCTGAGGTAAAATCCTCCAAGACATTCCTGTGTTTTGGAATTCTAGGAAAATGAATAAGTGGTCCATTGGGGCACATGATTACTTTCTATGAACATGACCGAGACAAACTGTAGACAGGGGTCTTCTTTAATAAAGAGCATGGTTCACTGTGCAGCCAGACAGATTCACCAATGTCGACCATTCCTGCTTCCTGTTGCAAAACAGTTACTTCATTTGACTGGGGCCAAAGGTTGTCATGAAATTAAAAGCTGGCAATTCAGCCTGAGTTCATCCGTGATTATCCCATGGATTACATTCAGAGGGAGTAGTTCTGGGTCCTGGGACTTCTGGTTAGTTGTCCCAGATGATATATGAAAGGCCTCTCCACATCCTTTCTGTTCTCTGTTTATATACAAAATGGCACATCTCTTTACATTTGTTAAAAGATGATGTTATCATACATCAACATACACAGATTGGAGATGGGGAAGGTTAAGGGAGGGTGTTGACCAAACACACCTCTCCTAGTTGATGATGTAGTGAATTTCACTGTGATGTACTGTGGGTGATATGTGTTCATTATTCACCTTTATCTGTGGTAATCACAAGACTATATGCTGAGACAGGGGTAGCCTACACAATTACAAGCATTTTATGTGTGTATGTTTTTCAATGTTTAAACCACAGTAGACCTGGGCACAATGAGGAACAGACACAGTGAAGCAAGCACTATAAGGCAAGCAGCATGAGCAAGCATTGTGACATAGCAACATGAATAGGCATGTTGAGGAAAATGGAAAACAGGCATTTACAACTGCAATAAGCAATATGTATTAAACTAATGGCAGTTACCAAATTAGCAGACCAGACATCCATTCCAATGGCTGTGATGTTGGTGCCTGAATGTCCTATTCCATATTCACACAGCAATGCCAGACCGCACCCCTTTCAGACCTGACTTGGCTCACCGGTACATCATCATCATCATGTGTTCTTTCCCCACTGAGTATCTACCACAGTAGGTAACAGAAGCTCAATTGCATAAGCAATTGTTCACATATGCACCAAGCACATATGGGAAAAACATGTTTAGTCCCTGTAAATTTGCATGAGCCATACATTATATTCAGCCAATTAAGACACATGTTCACACACCTATTGTCCTTTTAGGAAATAGTTTATATGAACCTACCAACAGTAGAGGTATCAGTGTAATACTTCAGAGAGAAATTGTATTAATTCTCTTGAGCAAATAGCCACCAGGTATCACATGAACTTTGCAATTCTGGCGTGCCATACACCGTCCTGCTTACATATGGATATTGAAGCATCTTTCTTTCTACTAATGTGAGAGGCTACTTATCAAAGCACCAGCTCATTCACTCCAACATTCTCAGCATTTACAAAGGACTTGTACATGTTTACATCACTCATTCCAATCCAGACTGCCAAATGTTAACTCGCGAGAGCAAAGGTACAGTTGATTTAAGAATGAGTCATCCCAGGCATGAAGAATGCACAAGGGGTTTGGGTTTGCGAATTTGCATTGAGTGTACTATACATTCATCAAGCATACGCAACCAGTCACAACAAGGGATTGATATGCACTTGGAGTATACAGCGTGAAAGACATGTCAAGGTTGAAGAAGCAGTATCCAGAATACTGGCGCACAGAAGTTAGGTTTTACTTTCACATTTTATTCATAAAATACTCATATATTCTTCTCTTTCGTTCACCAGGCATAATCACACATTAAAGTATGTTTTAAAGTGGTACCTGGTATTCCAGAGAACAATATATTATAGAATCTTTAAGGGCATTTTTGCGTCATCACATCACAAACTAGCGACTGCTCCTGGTGGAATCCCCGCTCAAACTAATTGCTTTTCAAATGTGGCCCAGTGAATAGCGTGGGGCGACCACGGCCAATGAAAAGACAAGCGCATACCGCTGCCCTCCCCCATCACGTTCTGGAACATTCCATTCTAATAATAGCCCTGCTATCAGGAGGGTCTCCGTTCCGACTTAAAGTATTTTTATGAATGGGGTTGAACTGGGAATGTGGGGTTCTGATCCATCATGTCACAGGCACTAAGCACACTAAGCAAAGACAAAATTCCAGGACCAGACGGTTTGACCGTAGAATTCTACCAACACTTCTTCCCTATCCTAGGCAATCTTCTCCTCAAAGTCTATCAGGAAGCCTTTGACAAAAAAAATCTCCCGGACAGCTGCAACATGTCTTACATTACACTCATATGCAAAAATAAAACTGACAAAACACAACTGAAGAACTAAAATCATCAGACACCCAGAACAGAACAGACTAGCACTATACTACATAGGCCACAACATCAAACATCTCACACCTCTTAACAATGCAACTGCACACTACCAGGGAAGACTGCCAACATTCTATCAGACATGCATACAGGCAATAAAAGGACATGAACAGTTAATACAGCAAACAACACACACAATATACAAACAGTTAGTTAGAGAACAAGCACCATCACTAAGACTTAGGATTAAAAGAGGACACAAATACTTCATGACTGACTTCACATGCACCTTTTCAAACCTACACAACAAACACATAACACCAAAAGCTAGGGAGATCACATATAGACTGTTATACAGTATGACCCTCACAACACAGGTAGAAGCATAAATATCCAAACAATGTCAATTATGTAGAAACAACACACAAGAGACAGAGGAACACATTTATTATACATGTCTAACAATTACTGCCACACGCGCAACACTCAAACACCTCATACAAATA
The DNA here is from genome assembly GCA_014155875.1 of Cepaea nemoralis. Lineage (NCBI taxonomy): Eukaryota > Metazoa > Mollusca > Gastropoda > Stylommatophora > Helicidae > Cepaea > Cepaea nemoralis. The sequence goes on along the minus strand of JACEFZ010004778.1, from coordinate 16,478 downwards.
CACACAGGCAAACAAACCGACATATATAAAGCAATTTTTCTCAATACTATACCACAGACAGCTAAGGACATACATACAAAACTACTTGTAGCACTTTCTTACTACAGACAACTTATATGGACCTGCAGAAATTTTGCCAGATACAAACACCACACATATAACACACATTTAATTTCCTTTATGTACACACACAAGATATCACAACTATTTCCAGAGTAAATCATATGTACTCTTCCTTATTTTACTACAAATTTGGTATACATGAGGGCGAGAAAGAAAGTAGAAACTGTGAGTGAATGGTGAGTGAATGATTAAAAAAGATCACATATGGTCAAAGACCAATGGAAAATCCCTTATGTAAAGAATAGTGGAAGTATAAATGCTTGTTTTATTTGCTTCAAAATGATGGTTTCAACCCTTATAGATAAGGGGGAAAAGAAAAAAAGGAGAAAAGAAAATCAACTCCTCCCATTCCAAATTACTATTAATGGAATGTTTTGCTTTAAATGCACTTGTTGTGCTATACCACCACCACTACTAAGATTATCACTTTAGTAAATAAAATCACATATCTATTATATTATTATTATTATGATTATCATCATTATTATTATGACTATCTTTATTCTACCTTTACTATCCTTAGTATCATTAATGTTATAAGTATTATTGATATCATCATTATTATTTTACAATTTCGTCTCCCCCGTGCCGCCCCCCCCCCCCTTTGCTTACGGTTTGTTGCCTTTGCTACTAACCCCACTGGTTGGTTCAAACATTTGTCCTGCCTGTGCCATCATTAAGGGTGGTCAGGAGAGCATTGATGGAATGGAACAATTGGTGGGAGGGTAGCGCGGGAAACAAACATGTAAAGATTTCCCTTTCTCTTAGTCACCCCCTTTGAATCATGTGAGTGAGTGTTGAATGAATGAATAAATACAAAAACACATATGGTTATCAAACCAATGATACTGTAAAAACTTATGCAAATACAAATGATTGGTTAATTTTTATTTTAAAAAAAAAGAAAGAGAGAGCAAAGAGGAAAATATGAATGAACCCCCAACATTTAGGGGAAAAAAAACAAGGAGGAAAATATAACCCTCCTTTACTCCAAGTATTACTAAAAACTGCAGTTTGCATGTGTATGTACCTGCTAGGCTATGTTTAACACCATTACAAAGAAAATCATCCTAGCAAATGGAAACACATATTGTAAAAATGTTTATCATTTTCATAACTATTATTACCATTGCTGTTTTTTATAATTGCTGTTATTACCCTCAGTATGTCTCCTCCTGTCATTATTATTATTATCATCATTAGCAATAACCCAACACCCCTTTCCTATGTGCCCCCCCTCCCCTTGCTCATGGTTTGTTGCTGCCTTTGCTGATACCCACACCGGTTTGGTTCAAATATTTATCCTGCCTTTACCATCAATTCTCACAGATTAAGCCAAAAGCAACTGAAACTTTCTTAGACTACATTTCTAACGTGCAGAGCACATTTAAAAAGTGGACTAAAGCTGCTAAAGTAGGTAACAGCTATGAAAAACTAGAAGAGCTAATGGTAATGGACAAAGTAGTATCTACAGTGCCTACCCCTTTTGCTAAATTCTTACAACAGTCAGATATTGATTCCATTCAACAATTAGAGAAACGGGGGTCAGCTTTTTTTTCCTCTAATCGGGACATATTTAAAACTACATCACATGACACAGAATTTACAGCTTTTGCAAATAGAGTTCCTGATAGATCCTACAAACAGAAAGATTACAGTAAGAATGACAAAACACCTCAGAAACCACCTCGATGTAATTATTGCAATCTTTTTCATCCAACTTATTCAATGTGTGATAAGAACCCCACATATCCAGCACACCTAGAAGCAGTGTTAAGGAAGCAAGAAAGCAGAAGATCATCGTTTAAACGTGCTGTAAAATGTTATTTTTGTTCAAGTTATGGCCAGTATAGCAATAAATATCTTGGGAGACAGAGAATAAAGGCAAACAACGCAGCCCTCATCGATACATCATCAGACGATGAGAGTGACATAGATCCCGAACTTGTGAATGTATTGCCAACGAATGAATGTCAGAGTGTATCATCAGTAACCGATATTTTAGACTTTAAGACATGTAAAGTATGCCAGCAGTTTCATGCGGAGGGGAGATAGAAATGTGGACACATAATATCATGTTCAAATGAAGAAGCGAATGCAGTATGTGCCTCCAGAGGTAACCTTAAGTTCTACGATGCACTGGTCAATGGTAAACCATGCCAATGTTTAGTTGATAGCGGAAGCACTCTACTGGGTTTAAGGAGAGAACTTGCTAGACCAGAAGATTATACGGGTGAAATTGTCAAATGCCGTACTTTCTCGAGAACCATCGAGAAATATCCACTGGCAAAAGCGCATATCAATACCCTGTTCCTTACCGGCACATTTACGTGCGCTATCCTCCAAGATCCATGTACGGATCTTATTTTAGGATGTCTTGATGCATTGAAAGAATGTACAGACGACAACATAAAAGCCTGGAATAAAACACACATGGTCAACGCTGTAACTAAGTCAGATACAGAAACAAATTATACTGACTTACAAAATGAAACACTACAGCTATTAACACCAAGTGGTGCAAATACCAACAATACTCGACAAAAGTTGATCGAGGCACAGAGCACCGACCAAACAATCACACCATATTTTAACTTGTTGTGTGAGCGAAAGAAAGTTTCTAAAAATTCTTCCTGGTACGTTAAAAAGGTTAACGGAATTCTCATGCGTTATTACACATATAATAACCATGAAATTCAGCAGACGGTGTTACCTGTAACATACCGACAAAAGGTGCTAAAGATCGCACATTCACCACCGTTTGCTGAACATTTGGCCTATCATAAAACGCGAGCCAGAATTCTATCACAATTTTACTGGCCGAAATTCTGTTCGGACATAAAATCTTTCTGTCGCTCTTGTACTGTGTGTCAACATCGTGCGCGAAAGAAAAAGCATGTAAAGGCCGAAGTGCAACGGTCAGTGATAGCATCTAGACCACTTGAGAGTATAGCGGCCGATATTACTGGACCCCTAATGCAGGTGTCGAGTAATGGAAACCATAACTATCCAAACAAGGGTACTAAAACGATTCACCTTAAACCAAACCAAAAGGTTGTGATTCAACTAACTGATAAACATAATATGGTACTAACATTTTGCCAAGGGCCTCTCAACGTTGAACTCAAAATATCAGATGCGGATCATGAAATATCGATAAAAGAACACTTAGAGATATTTCATATCAACATCCTGAAACCATACGTTTCACAACAAGTACAACAGACAGACGAACAGATTGCACCAACACCAAGCAATGAGACGACAGACATACACAACTCAACTTCACTAGGTAGGGCGACACACAACAGCGACAACGCAAACACACTTAGCCAGATAACAGCACACACAACTAGTAGCACAACGGTATTGGACGAGATGGAACTACCAGTTCCTACAGTAAACGCAACTGCGACAAATATCTCGACATATAGATATAACATATGCAGTCAGACGAAAGACGTGACAAAACACCTACTGAAACGTCGACAAGACTTCGACAGGTTGAGATTGTTTGGACTCACAGCAAAGCCGTCCAAAGTAGAGTTGGGCATGGAACAAATTGACTTCCTGGGTCATACCATCTGCAGGGGCCAATATGTGGTGAGTAAGACATATCGTGAGTTCGTTATCATCGCCAGATTCTCAAGACTCCGCTAATTTCGCACTGCACAAAATAACAATTCATGACATTTGCGAAAGGAATGCAATTTATTCAGAGCCGACATTTGAATGGCTCGACGAGCGTTGTACTTCATCATCATATACAACATGAATGCATTAACGTGATGATAGATGATGCTAGTATTTCACAATCTAAATGAACAGCCCTGTTTGCCTATGGCCTAGAAAGCTATCGCATTGATCAAGGATATGTCTGCTCTCTCTACCGTCTCCAGTCAGTCTCTCCACCCGCTACACATTGCGTGGACAAGCACGGACACTTTACTCTCCGTGCAGTAGCTATTATTGCGTGCATGGTCTTGTCAGCACGCTGGCTGATGAGCTCGAGTAACCCGGCATATCACGGTTACTCGCAAGGACCAGCTACCCAATTGCTTGGGGAAAGCCCTCGCTCATCTATACTCATCGACCTCTGGTCTGACACAAATGTCTTCTTGTGAGGCTATTAATAGTACTCGGTGTCTCTCTTGTCTGGTGTCTCCCTACTAGACTAGTGTTAACTCATTACTTCTGTAAGGCCTTATTGGGGATGCTGACAGGGTCCCCTCCTCTCCGCGAAGTGTTACTTCCCTTTTTCTCATGTTTGTAACACTTCTGGTCACAAAAGAAAAATTGGTTGTCCCAATTTTGTCAGATCTCCAATAAGTATAGAACTTTCTAGTTTGGGGATAGAACAATATCTTCTACCTTCATTCACAGTGTTCTATCTTTTCACTTGGCTAATTAAGTAGCCCATGTATCAGTATAGTTGGTTCTATAGATATCTTTGGGATTGGTAGTGAACCGGAAACCGTTGTCCTTTGACTTATGTCCTGGCTTCTGTCGTTTGACCCTATGTCTTTTGACTTTCACCTATTGACTTCCGTCTTGACCTGTTCCTCCAATTGCCCGAAATGACAACCCACACACAAGTTGACTCTATTATGAGTACAACACATGAGCACAAAGTGTTCATGTTCCCATTAATATCCCCTCCAACTCTATACACACAGCTCTACTGTTCACCTTCTTGCTTCCGCATGTGAAAAAGCTATATTCACTGTTATATTTAGGTTTCTGATAATTTATTGTGTCCCCTGAATTTAGAGTTGTTGTTCTTTGAACTGAATGGTGTGTGCATCTTTTATGTGTTCGTTTTCCTGTTTGTTTGCGTGTTTTCTAATAAACTAAAGTGTACTTAACTCTCTAACGTGTGTATGCGTTAGTGTACTAAATGTGTGTGTGTTCCTTCGAGCGCCGCAAATCGGTTTATTGTGGTTACAAACGTTCGTTATTTTTATTTGTGACCACAACTCCGCTTTCTGAAGCTCAAAGTACGTTCTCTATATACTCTGTTAAAGTGTGGCTGTAACACACATAAAAACTCCACAACACATTGGATACACAGATGAAACAGTCAAGTCAAATAAGACGTTTCCAGCGGTGGAAAAAATTTTCCCGCTGTCTTTCTCTCTCGCTCTCTTTCTTTCAATGTTTACTAAGTTTTGCATTCTCTCCTCGCATTTTCTCTTCTTCCATACATCTTTCATACTGTTCTTTTACTCAATCATTCTCTCGTCATTAAAATATATTTCATAGCATTAAATACATAATTATATATACAATAAACGATTGGCTGAAATTTTAACAGTAATCACGTCAAATGACTGTGCGTTTTGTTTGCACGCGTCATGTCTATACAAAAATATACATAGTTATAAGGATGGTTTGTTACCGATCCTGTTATAGTAACTTCCATAATTTGGTGTGATGACCTAAATTACCCTCAAGGGAAATAATTTAATACTATTTTCATTTGAGAAAAATTGGTTAATTACCTTAAAGTATTATTTGTCAAAAGGATGATTTTAATTCCTAAATGATTGTGTTAGTTTGGAATGGTATTTTAGATAAATGGATGTATAAATGATAATAATTATATGGTACTAACCTAATATAAGATGTAACCTTTGTATTTCTATAATTGATGTTCTAATAAACGGATTATTAATTAAATGATGGTGATTTCTAACTAACAAATAAAATAAAGTTATATATGCATTTAAACAATTTACAATAGAATAAATAATAGAAACATGAAGTTATAGATACTGAAAACAAAAATAATAATATACATATATCACAGTTACATTTCTATATCTAATTACACTAAGACGAAGTCCTCCTCTGCGTTGTGAAGATGGAGCAATCCTCTTTGTAGACTATTATAACATAGTTCATTCCGGCAAAGTTTCTTATGCTCTCATAGAAGGATGGTGTATTAATATAGTTCCCTACTACATTATGTAGGTTCATAGCTAACCCTGGAATGTTATTCGGGGTCTCAACGTTGGTTCAATATATTCTAGATTCGGGGTCTAGCCTGGGTTTGCTGTATTCTTGGCGTTGGTTCACATATTATGACTTATGTGTGTGTCAGCGCATGTTAATTCTGCGTCTGTTCGTTACACTTCTCATTGCACTGTTATATTCACACAGGTTATATATCTGGCGATGATAACGCACTTACGCTATGTCTTAATCACCACATATGGCACTGTGTTATCTAACATTACAGTGTCATTGTTTCTGGTGGTTTATGGTCGATCCCTTCCTGTAACTCAGGTATTTGAATGGATGATGGACGACTCAAAATGTCTGCAATCGTATTTAATCTCCCTTGTAAATGCTGGATGGTAAATGTGTAATTTTGGAGAATTAAAGCCCACCTGTAAATTCTATTGTTGGTAGGATGTCCAGATTGCATCACAGACAATGGAGAGTTATCGGATTGGATTACAAACTGTGCTCCTGCCAAAAATCTATGAAACTTTCTCACGCAATAGATCATACTAAGGCCCTCAAATTCTGATGCTGAGTATCTTCCTTCAGCAGGAGTAATCTTGCGACTTACGTACATTACGGGGTGGAACGTCCCGTCGTAGAACTGTCCTAGTATCCCAGATATGGATATGGCACTCGCATCTGTGCGTAAGAAATAAGTGAGTTTTGGGTTAGGCATACGAAGGATAGGTGGAACGCTGAAAAAATGTTTCAATTTTGATAACGCACTAATTAATCGTGCATCTTTCACAGATAACTTAGCCGAAGCTTTTAAGATGTTAGAAAAAACACTGGTGATTTCCGCCAGGTTTGGAATGAATTTACTATAGTAGTTTACCAGACCCAGTAAACTTCGGACCTGTTTCTTGGTCGTTGGCATTGTTAACTTCAAAATCTTAGTGACGATTCTGTCATCAGTTTTTAATTGGCCCCTGCAGATGGTATGACCCAGGAAGTCAATTTGTTCTATGCCCAACTCTACTTTGGACGGCTTCGCTGTGAGTCCAAACAATCTCAACCTGTTGAAGTCTTGTCGACGTTTCAGTAGGTGTTTTGTCCCGTCTTTCATCTGACTGCATATGTTATATCTATATGTCGAGATATTTGTCGCAGTTGCGTTTACTGTAGGAACTGGTAGTTCCATCTCGTCCAATACCGTTGTGCTACTAGTTGTGTGTGCTGTTATCTGGCTAAGTGTGTTTGCGTTGTCGCTGTTGTGTGTCGCCCTACCTAGTGAAGTTGAGTTGTGTATGTCTGTCGTCTCATTGCTTGGTGTTGGTGCAATCTGTTCGTCTGTCTGTTGTACTTGTTGTGAAACGTATGGTTTCAGGGTGTTGATATGTAATATCTCTAAGTGTTCTTTTATCGATATTTCATGATCCGCATCTGATATTTTGAGTTTAACGTTGAGAGGCCCTTGGCAAAATGTTAGTATCATATTATGTTCATCAGTTAGTTGAATCACAACCTTTTGGTTTGGTTTAAGGTGAATAGTTTTAGTACCCTTGTTTGGATAGTTATGGTTTCCATTACTCGACACCTGCATTAGGGGTCCAGTAATATCGACCGCTATACTCTCAAGTGGTCTAGATGCTATCACTGACCGTTGCACTTCGGCCTTTACATGCTTTTTCTTTCGCGCACGATGTTGACACACAGTACAAGAGCGACAGAAAGATTTTATGTCCGAACAGAATTTCGGCCAGTAAAATTGTGATAGAATTCTGGCTCGCGTTTTATGATAGGCCAAATGTTCAGCAAACGGTGGTGAATGTGCAATTTTTAGCACCTTTTGTCGGTATGTTACAGGTAACACCGTCTGCTGAATTTCATGGTTATTATATGTGTAATAACGCATGAAAATTCCGTTAACCTTTTTAACGTACCAGGAAGAATTTTTAGAAACTGTCTTTCGCTCACATAATATAACAGTAAGGGATTTAGGTTAGTAGTTAGAGAGATAATGAATGCGCTATGGGGAAATTAAGTTAGTGAACGCGTGAGCACGAATGGGTTTAGGTATCCAGGGGTTGCTCACGCGTCAATTGGGATTCGGCCATTAGAAGAACAACAAAGATGTCTGTATTTACATCGGCAGCAGGAAAATGTATTTGATGACTCAATAAACCTTTTATACATTACAACGCGGAGTTTGTCATCTATATTGATGTCAGCCACTAACGATTCACAGCCAGGCCATGTTCACCCTGTGATATGACCTGATTTGGCGCCGTGACCAGGATTCGAACCTGGGTTGTCGCGGCCACTACCGATCACAGAGGTCATCATAAAATAAATCAAATTGGAATATAGAAGTCATCAGAAGTCATGGAAGGTTGTGTTGAAGTCCTGCACTCTTGAGGAACAACTTATGTCGTATTTTCAAGTCTTTGTGATGGGGTTGATGGTTGTTAACACCGCCACACAACACATAATGTTCCGAGTGGTGAAACAGAGCAGCCATCGTCATTGTTGAATCCTGTGTTGACCTGCTCGTTCTTTTCGAAACATATGGATGTTCCAGATATGCTGCCGTGAAATCTGGTCTTGCTGGAACTGTCGATTTAACCGTTATCGTCTGAAGTACATTGAAGGTGACCTTGGTTGGCTGAAGATAAAGTCCGGAGTAGTTGGTCAACGCTTATATTGAGCCGGCTCGATTGATTATTGTCTCGATCGTTGTCTCTGATTTGAGGAAAGTCTACTAATTATGGAAATTTACTCCATTCGAGAGTGGTCATAACTGCAATCCCTGAATTCTGGCGTATCAAAAGATCACTCAAGCGGGGCGATATCGCTTTTGAATTTTGCCATTTCAAATCCAGACGGGCCCAATTAGGGGTGAAGACGACTAGAAGGGCCATTTATCGGTGAAAGTAAGTCAGAAGTCACCGACTACGATTGAAGCGAGGAACCTAGCAAATACGCTCGTTTTTTCCGTTTTTCTACAATCAGCGGCACGAAGAATATTGATTGAAGTGAGGAATCCAGAGGCTCTTCCTTTTCTTTTCCTGCAAGAGAAAAAGACAACCGTCAAATAATTGTCGATTGGGCGTCATACTCCTTCATTTTTTCGATTGGATGACAACCATACTCTGTGAGAAGCTGGAATTGTTCTAAAATTTTTTACAACGGCAGATCATCAGTTTTGAATAAGAAAAACGATTGGACAAACGACAGGACTATAAGTATAGCAGGTATTGTTAAATTTTAGGTTAAGATTTCCAACTGCTTGATTTAGGACATATTAATATATTTGATTGTTTGGTACTGCTGTATTTTCCATTTCAGATTTTTTTTTAGAATGGAAGCCCAAGATTTTTCACAAGTACTTGGTGGAGTTGGTAGGGCAATATCAAAGTTGGACCCGGTGTTAAGACAGCAAAGTGTAGTCAGTGATGTCGAGAGGTTTAATGGACAGGCGAGTCAATTTAAGAAATGGATTGTATCCATTGAGAAACATGCATATCTAGTGAACGCTGCAGATGAGGATAAAAAGAATTTGGCTTATAGAACTAGTACAAGTCCTGTTTCTGATCATATAAGAAGAAAGCTAGAAGCTGGAGGAGGTGAAACCTGGGAACAATTCAAAGACGACCTAGCTCACAAATATGCAGAGATTACTGACCCTCAACACGCATTCTCAGTGTTGCGACAGACGAGACAAAATACTACAGAAAGTGTGCAGCTATACAGTGATAGGCTGATCAATTTAGCCGAAGAGTCATTTTTGGGTCAGAATGTCCGAGCTGAGGAAGTGGAACGGATGTTGGTGGGGATTTTTGTTGATGGGATTAGGTCAGATGGACTGAAATTTAAATTAATGAGAGAAAAGCCTGCAAGGTTGTCACAGGCTGTAGATATAGCTATACAAGAGGAGAGCTTGAGAAGAAGGTTTAGATTGAGGGTAGGACGAGAGTTAGGTAGTAGTTCAGAGGATAGAATTGAAGAACCAATGGAAATAGGACAGTATAGATATGGATGGAGAAGAAGAAGGGGAGAAATACAGATGTTACAAGGAAACAGTAACGTATATAATCAAGGTAGAGAAAGACAAGTGAGAAATACTGTAAGAGACATGGTAGGTAACACAAATAACACAAATGTGGTTTGTTGGGGGTGCCGCCAACGTGGACACATTTTTCGCTTCTGTGGTAACAGACGTGTCCAGTCGAATACACAAAATAATAGATGTGCTCAGACTAGTACACAGAATAGAACTGTAAATGGTAGATCATCAAATGGGAATTATGGAGAGGTGCAGAGAAATTTTATAAGGTCAGGAGATCAGGGAAATTGGCATCCCGCTTACTGAACAGGATTGGCAGTAGGGGGAAAATAGTAAGATCCAAAAGATGAATAAATATATTAAAAACCCAAATGATGAGTATAATAGGACATTTAGAAATAAAAAACATAAGAAGTGGCCTCAACTTGGGGAGATAAAACAGTTGTCACTAAATATGATTGATCCTAGTTCATGTATTATAGAAATAGGGAAATATAAAATTAGAACATTAGTTGACTCGGGAGCGCAAGTTAGTGTGATTAAAGTAACATTTTTATATCGAATATTAAAAAATTTCAAAATATTTAGAATTCAGGATAATCTTCATTCGGTAACTGGACAAAATTTAGAAGTGCTTGGTCAAACGATAATAAATTTTAAATTAGGAGGGATAAATGTTAGGCATATGTTCCATGTAGTCAAGGATTTAAATAGAAATATGATATTGGGTAGAGAGTTTTTAGTGAAAAATGGGGTGAGACTTTATTTTGATTTACATAAATTAAAATTCCAAGATGTTTACGTGGATTTAGAAGAGGATATGCATGTGTCGACACTAGTTAGAGTCAAAACGACCATGAATTTGAAACCACAAACGGTTAATTTAATACAGGCAAAAATGGGGAAAAAAATCCGTACTTTTCGGTTGGACAAACAGATAAAATAACGGAATTAGAGAGAGAAATAATAGATGAACCTGGCTTGGAAGTCACCGATGGGTTAATAATATTAGATAAACATCTCAGCTTTCCAGTGATGCTCCTAAACAATACAGGAAAAAAATATTAAATTATATAGAGGCTGTGTAATCGCTAAAGTAGCGTATAATAATGATAACATGTTAACTACAGAAAAAGAAAACATGTTGGGAAATGATTATTCAGAAACTCCCATGGTCAGAAATAATGTCATAAATAATTATAAAAGAAGCTGGAAAAGACGGAATGATGAATTGATCCATACATTCAAAAAATATCCATCTCAAATAGATACAGTAGACAAAAGGACAAGAGAACAAGAATTGTTATCACAGTTAAAAGCCCCACCGGAGAATAAAGAAATATTAGAACAATTGGTGAAAGAAAACCAAGACGTTTTTGCAATTAATGATTTAGAATTGGGGAAAACTAGTACAGTTACAATGGAAATAGACACTGGAAATCATCCACCAATTAGTTTAAAACCATATAGAACTCCTTTAAGAAACAGAGAGATTGTAGAGAAGGCAATTGAAGATATGTTAAAAGCGGGAATAATAACAAGATCGAAGTCTGAGTGGTCATCTCCGATCGTCATTGTGACCAAGGTCGATGGTTCACATCGATTCTGTTGTGATTATCGGGCGTTGAACAAAATCACTAAGAATGTAGCGTACCCATTGCCGGTGATTGATGATATTTTGGGCTTACTTAATGGCTCTACATTCTTCACTACACTAGACGCAAGATCATGATTCTGGTGTATCCCGATGTCGGAGGATGCTCAAAAGAAAAGTGCTTTCTGTACTCATATGGGTTCTTACGAATTTTTACGAATTCCATTCGGAGTTCGCACAGCTCTATCTCACTACATGTTATTAATAAATGAAGTATTACGTGGTTTCAAAAGTTTGCGTTGGCATATATAGATATTTTAATATATACATCAGGAGACGTACAAGATCATCTAAAACATGTAAAATTGGTATTTGATAGGCTAAGAATACACGATGTTAAGTTGAAATTGAGTAAGTGTGAATTCTTAAAAACAGAAACCAAATATTTAGGGTACATTATTAATAGAGAGGGAATTAAGCCTGAGCAAAATAAAATTAAAGTTATTAGAGATTTACCTTCTCCGACCAACGTGAGAGAAGTTCGAGCTTTTATAGGTATGACCGGGTATTATAGACGATTCGTTCCAAATGTTGCACAGATAGCAGAACCTATTATAAAATTGACCTGTAAATATGCAAGGTGTAAGTGGACTGAAGATTGTCAGAAGGCGTTCGATTTTTTAAAAAATAGCTTAACAACAGTTCCACTATTGGCACATCCAGATTTAAATAAACAATTGGTTTTGTATACAGATGCTACAGATAATGCCATAGGAGCATGTTTGACACAACCGTATGAAGGAGAAGACTCAGGAATACCAGGAGTTAAGAATGAAAGACCAATCTATTTCTTGTCACATAGACTTAGCAAATCTCAGCGAAAATGGGCGACTATTGAGAAGGAGGCCTACGCTATACACTATGCTCTCCAAAAACTAAATTATTATCTACATAACGCTAATTTCATTATTAAAACTGATCACATGCCATTAAAGTCTATATTAGAAGCACCAATACAAAATAGGAAAATACAAACAAGGGCACTAAATTTACAGGGATACAATGCTAAAGTAGAGTATATTTCAGGAAAACATAATACATGCGCTGATTTATTGTCTAGAATTCCACATACAACAATATCTGAAACCACTACTCAAGATGAGGGAGAACCAGAAATTGACGACAGGAATTGGCAAGTACATATATTAGATTCTGCTAAAATAAATTGTAAAAGCTCACAGACAGAACAAGATTATGAATCAATAGAGGAAGATACACAGTTGATGCATTTTAATATGAAAAATGAACAGGAATTAGATCCAAAAATAATACAGATTAAACAAAAATTGAAAGAAACAGGGGAAAACAGTTTTAAAAGAAAATTCTTAGAGCTGCAAGAAGACAATCAATTATATTATGTCGGTGAAAAAGGGGAGGGATTAAGAAAATATATTCTGAAACATTTAGAACGGGAAGTTTTAAAGGCATATCATGATAATAATGGTCATTTTGGACGAGATAAGTTAGTTAAGGCTATTAGCAGTAAATATTACTGGCCGAATTTATTTAAAAGCGTATATGAATATGTTGATGCATGTGAAAAGTGTAGGTTAAGAAACATGAAGATAATTAAATGTCCCTTACAAGATACAGATATTCCTCAATTTCCAATGCAGAAAGTGAGTTTGGATATTTCAGGTCCTCATCCAAAAACATTATCGGGAAATGTATATCTACTACATATCATAGATTCATATAGTCTCTGGCCAGAAGTTTATCCAATTCCAGACAAGAGTTCTGATTCTGTTATAAATATGTTTTTTACAAGAATTTATACCAAGGTTTGGGTGTCCACAGACAATACTTACAGACAATGGGAAAGAATTTGTCAATAGAAAGTTTGAAAAATTGTTAAAAGATTTGAATATAAAGCACATAAAAACTTCGTATTACAGACCATCTTCGAATGCCAAAAAAGAGAGACAACATAGAACATTGTACAATATACTGGCGAAAAATGTAGAAGAACACGATATGGATTGGGATCTTTATTTGGGAACAGCACTGGGGGCGATCCGTACACACCAAAATGAAGGAACAGGTTTCTCACCATTTTATCTACTACATGGAAGAGAACCAATATTACCGATTGACAATTTATTAAAGCCTAGAAGAAAATATATGGGGGAGGAGTTTCAGGAAATGAGGTTGCAAGAAATGCACAGAGCACATATACGTTTAAGAAATAATATAATTAAGGCTCGAGAAAGACAGAAGAAATACACAGATAAAAATGCACACTTACAGGAGTTTAACATAGGTGATAGAGTTTATTACAAAAAAACATAGGAGAAACTCTAAGTTTGATGCTCATTGGGTCCCGGGATATTATATTTTAGAAAAAAAAGGGTCCAGTATCATACACTATAAAAAATCAAATTACAGGGCATGTTGCACGTTCACATGTAGAACATTTAAGACGGGATAATGAGGAAAAAGATGCTGAGGATAATAATAACAATTATTATTCAGAAGAATTATTTTCAGATGGACAGATTGTCAGACGAACGGAATATCCGATACCTATAGATAATGGGAGAGAATTGGTACAAAAACAAATAATAACAGCATCTACTACTGGTGAACAAGAAGAAACAATACCAAAAACTATCGTGACAGAGGAAAACAACACGTATGACGATTATAATAGTGAAGAATCGATCAAAGAAAAAATAGACGCTCCATTTATGAATACTAGACAGGCAGTAAAAAGAAAGTTAGATAGACAGAAAGAAAGAGAAATTAAGAGGCAAAGAAAATTTAGAGAAAATTCCTCAAGTGATGAAGATATGCCACTATTTGAAAGATCATTAAGACATCAAGGTAGAAAGATTAGATTGGATTTAGAAAGGAAAAGATTAGCAGTTGCTAGTAATGGGTATACAGACGCGGAACAAGAGATGGATGAAGAGTCAGAAACTGATGAAGATGGTGATATGAAAGAAGATATTTCTCCTCTGGAAGATGACGACATTGATGTAGAGATTGCACTTATAGAAAAAAATTTGGAGTTATTAAGAAAATGGAGAGGTGATGAATAGCTTGGTAGAATATTCTGCAGATTGCAGATAGAAGAAGAAGTTGGACACGGTAATTGTGAATTTCAAATGAAGAAGGTTAGCAAATAACTTAATCAAGAGTTGTTGAGAGTTGTCGTGATGAGTAGACATAATATTGTATTAAGTTAGGAGTGATTGATATATGCTTGTCACAGCCTCACATAGGGACGGTACCAACATAAAAGTAAGAGATACTGGCGAGGGGAGAGTACTCCAGCTAAAGGGAAAGAACCGAGTCACTCGAAGGCTTGAATAATCCAAAGCCTTCTCGAAGGACCGGTCAGTGTGTCCACAGCCCCGTGGACACTGATGGGTCCCGCCGATTGCGGGGTCCACGAGAAACTCAGAGAGAGTTGCCACCCGTGTCGGATTGCGACACGTGTGGAAGGTCAGACAGGGACTGGACATCGAGGAAGCAACAGGGCTTACCTTAAGGGGACTTGATAGTAGACCCAATTGTATTAAGGGGTCTTAGACATATGTTTAGATAGCTGCTAGAGTTATTGTGTTAATCATGTTCATTGTAAACACCTGTGATACGCAATGTACTGAATGCTGGCTTGTGAAAACTCGCTTCGCCAGCGTACTGTAATATACATGTAAATAAATGATGCTAGATTGTATCTAACGGAGTTTGTTGCCTGTATGAGCCCGAGTTTCAATCCCCTAGAGATCTAGGACGCTGACAATGTTTTATTATCATTTTCGTTTTTAAGTTGAAGTGTTGAGTTTTTCTTAGACGGAAAATAATTGATTAGTAGTCATAATATATTATGGTGTATGTATATATATGATTTTTCATTTCATCACATATGTTTATTTTGAATAATGTGTGGGGATAAAAATGATGTCAAAGAATGAGGGGGTTGATATTGTTTGCTCTATTGTTTTGACTTCAGTTGTTTTTTATAAAATGTGATGATATGTTACCTTAGCTGGTTATTTTTACAAAACTTTGGTGTTTTTTTTGGGTTTTTTTGAGTTACCCTGGGTGTGTTTAAAATAATTTTTAGGTTGACGTTCAGTTATGGGGAAAAATGAAGAGTTGTTCTTGGGAGCTTGCAGAAAATATGAAACATGGAGTAAGGGCCATGCTTCGTTTCATGAATTTTGTGACTTGAACTTGAGTTGCTTAACGTGTATAACGTTTATAAATAGAAATTGAGGGTGAAACATGATTGAGTTAAGGGGGGAGTTGTGGTGATTAGCGAAGTAACTCAGTATGTTGTAGAGAAAGTAATGGAGGAATATATTTAAAAGTGGCTGGGGTTGTCAGCAACAATTGATAATTACATGGGGGTTGGAAAGAGTTAAACCGTTAAAAATGGTTTGGGGGATTGAATTAGGGACTACATTAGACGGTTCGTAATGTAAATACATGGATTGAAAGCCATGGATGAGGGGAATGACGGGCGATACTGGGTAGATGGGGGTTGAAATAGGAGCTGGGTTGAACAGCGTTTAATGGGAGTATATGGGGCGAACCACAAATTGAAGAACCTACATTTGAAGAAATCCTATATGTAATCACACGACTTAGAAACAATAAGGCAACTGGGACTGATGGAACTGCTGCTGAATTTATAAAGGCAGGTGGCCATGCATTACATCTAAATAAGAACTAATA
>JACEFZ010004777.1:0-56692 GCA_014155875.1 Cepaea nemoralis | reverse complement strand
AAGGAAAGGGGGGCTAAAGAAAGGGGAGAAGGAGTGTTTAGGTTAAAAGAGTTACCATACGTGGTACGATGTATTATACAAAGTAGAATCGAAGAAGAAGTATATAGTGGGTTACTAGCTGACAATATAACCGGGAGAAGGGTTAAAAGATATATTATTTACTCAAAATTTAGTCAGTATAGGGAAGGATTAGAGGAACTGTGAGAGATAAGGAATAAGAGGGAATAGAGTAAGGGGATTAGGAGTAAAGATTTTTCCTTTATAAAGAAAATTCTTTAATAAATATAGGGAGGTGTAACAGTAGTGGAGTACTGGGGTATTATTAGGATCTAGTGGAAACAGCTACAGCACGATTGAGCATGGGGACTGAAAGCGAGGGAAGATGCTCAATCGTGACGTAGTGGGTTGTCTAGGGGCAGTTTACATCACGCCTTTGAGCTGGGAAGAAGCCATCTTGTCATCATGAAGAAATAAACAGTCTTTGAATAAAAACCCAGTCTTTGTTGGTTCTGTACTCTGTTACAACAGTTCATAAATAAGCACACGTATACCACTAGACTGGAGGATAGAGGTGTACAGGGAGGCGACCTCTGAGTTGTTATGTTGTTGTTGTTGTTGTTGTTGTTGTTGTTGTTGTTGTTGTTGTTGTTGTTGTTGAGGTAATTAATAATTCCGTTGGGAAAAGTATAAGGAAGCTCTGAGTGTGCTGATTACTGTAATTGTTCCTTGCATGACCATCTATTATTTGTTTACACGAACTCTTCAGAGGAGGATCTACTCATTTTTGGAATTCAGCAGTCGGATAACTCGCTGTATCCTGGTCAAATCCGGATGTATCTAACTTCCTATTTTTAGTTTAGCTAGGTGGTTGGATTGCCAAAGTAACTAACAACGACTGCCTGAAAAAGGCCAATGAAACTAAAACATTATATTCAACAATAAGAAAGAGGCAAACAGCTTATTTTGGTCATGTGATGAGAAGAGGGTGATAAGGGCGAGGAGCGGCTGGCCGAGTGGCTAGAATGCCGGATTCTCTTTCGGGAGAACCCGGGTTCGAATCCTTTGAAAGGTGTGGAGTTTTTTCTTTCTGTCAGGGGCAAAAAGAAAACCCTAACCTGCACAGTTCGCGGCGACTGCACTAGCCATGAGGCCGTAATTCCTCAGGCTCAAGACCTCCCTACTATACACCGCAAGGTTCTACGTTGGCAGTAAATGACAGTTTATGACAGATGAGAAAAGAGGCATTGGAGAACATCGTGACAACTGGAAAGATCGAGGGGAAAAGAGGCAGAGGCAGACCAAGAGAAATTATGCTGGATGGATTGAGACGGTGGCATGGAGGAATATCAACAGCGGAGTTGATCCAGAAAACTAAAGACGGAGATCTGTGGAGAGTCTTGTCACAAGAAGCGGAAGCGATTCCCTAACTGATACTTAAAATGGAGGACACGATTACACCAAAGTCATCAATAATATTGTAGGTAGTCCTAGGTAGTCTAGGTAGTAATAGGTAAAATGCAGACAATTAATACCGCCCTCCAGTATCTGGAAACCATAGAAACGCCGATACAACGAGTGTGCGGCTTCTTAATTAGGCCCATCAATAATTTTTTTTTCTTTTTAGCATTGAATAAAAAGTACAAACATGTTTTATTGGACTGGTTGAAACAAAGATAAACTTATCCACAAACGTGTACAGTTGACATGTAGACAAACAAGTTCATCAGCTGAGACACATTGATTGCATGATAGCGATAAAATCTTACTAGACAATTGAATTCTATTAAATTTATTGACGTCTTACTTTATCACCCACAAATCGTCATTGTTCTAATACAGAAAGATATGATATATGTGCACACTGATATATTCAGTTTAATTCCTTTAACACAATTACATTTGGACATTCCCACAAAACTCAAATATTGTCTATATTTCATGTATAGTGAGTGGTATTACAAAAAAATTGATCAAAGATTTCCTATGTATAGGGAGTGATATTACAAAACTAAATTAATCAAAGATATTATTATTGCCCCGCCAGCAGTGTTTGACCTTGCACTATCATGTTTCAATAGATGTGATTAACCATGATTAATCATGACTTAGAATATATATTTGGAATGTGGTCTTTGACGTAGAGCATTGTGATTGTTCATGTTTGATCTAAATATCAGCAGAGAGAATAGGATATCATTTGTGTGCTGTTTCCATTAGATCAGTGTGCTGTTTAAGGAAGCAAAATATGTAAATTGAGGTAATACATGCTATTGAAAATTATGAGACAAGCATGCCACGCAGGACCATGACATGGTCAAAAGAATTTACAATTCTGTCTTGAAGGATTATTCACTCCTTCTCACTGTCATTCACAGAGTCTGCACCCTGATCATCTGTAGCCATAGTCACGACGGGTGATTGAGCTACGAACCACTCACTTGATGCAGCAGAGAGTGGAGTCCATACCACGATCCAGTCAGCACTGACAGCTTACCATCCAGGAGGCTAAGGATTATCACATGAGTGGCTACCCACCCGTTTGCCACTGCACAGCAATCACAGAATTTGTCCGCTATCGGCTAGAAGTCTATGATTATATCCTCTAGCTGAACATTATCTTGTAGAAAGTTCAGGGATCTGCGTATCTCTTATGTGTCAGTGAGTTCCCAGTGGGGTTCACGTAGTGTTCTTTAGGATTAAACGTTATGTTATATTTGTAATTTTAACAACTGCGTCAGTCATTATAGAAGTAGAATTAGCATCATCAGATTGTGTGACGAGTGAAAGGATTACATCTATACTTATCATTCTGTCTTATCTCCTGTTGGGTGAGAATACATTAGGCAGTGGGGGCTCATTATTCATCCAGGCACGTTAGCAGGAATAACTTGACATACTGTCTGTCTTCGTGTGTTAGTACAGTTAGTCGTCATAACTTTCCGCCTGGCACTGTTTAGAAGTAGTGATCCATTCTGGGACTTTGATAATCATTCTTCTAGAATTGCGAGCCATTTGATCGCTTCTTCAGCAGTGGTTAGATTCTCTATTCGTAGAAGTCTATTTAGTATCTACTTTGATCCAATTCCATCCTAGTAGTATACGTTACGCGACACGTTCTAACAATATCCCACGTGTAGGATGTCTGCAGTATGGCTGTCCATGACCCGTTGTTCTGTTTCGCTAAACTAAAAGATGAATTTTTTAATCCTAACCATGTTACTAGTTCTGCTGCTTCAAAATCTGGTTTGATGTTAGTTTCTTGCAATAAAATGAAATCGGGTTTGTGTATGAGTGTGATCATGTATTTTAATTTCGTTTTCATACAACGGATATTTAAGCTAATTATACGTAAATCGTCAGCCATTTTAAAAATAAAATAAATAACATGGTGGTTGAATTTACGTGATTACCTTTGTACAAAATATTTCAAATCTGGGCTGTCTTCGGTTGTGGTGATATTTTTGTGGTTTTCGTTCTCCTCTTCTTCGGTGTCTTTGGTGTCTTCGTCGGTGTTGATAAAAAGTGGTCCTTCATTGTCGCTGTTTTCATTCTGTTTTGTAGCAGCTTTCTTGCATGGTTTGGAAATTGAAGGGGAAGATCTTGCCTCTTCTTCTCTTATGTCTTTGTTGCTTGAGGAATTTCTTCTCTCTGCCCACTGACTTTTTCTGCTGTAGTTGACGATTTGGAAACCGTCGTCGCTGGCTTCTTGTGAAGTTGATTGCGTTTGAGTTTCTACGGCTTGCTCCGTGGTCACCGGTCTGCCAGCTACCTCGACGACATCTTGGACGGTGTTGTTTTGCTGTGTGTCCCTACCCATGATTGCCGAGAATTCCTCTTGTGCTAGTTCGGAGGTTTTCTTATTATTGTCTTTCTTCTGCCGCCTTGTCGGGCATTTGTTAGACCAGTGATCGTCTAGGCTGAAAATGGACATTGGGTCCGGCGACCGGGTATAGAGAACATTATGCGGTGGTCGCCTGTTATTTTCCCTGGCGCCGTGATCTTTGCGTAGTGTGGCACCGGTTTTGAGGGGGTGCACAGCACGCCCCACTTTCCGGCGCCGTACTGGATTCTGAAGACTTCTGCGTTTTCGTCTCCAATTGTCTTTTCGACTATGAACTTAACTCCCTGTGGAGAAATCGTGTTGGGAAGCTAATGAATCGTAACTCGTTCCCTTTCTCGTTCCAGGTGCTCTATTGATAGCTCCAGTCCCTCCGCCGGCAGCTTAACTGTTTTGCCATGAAGGCCTTTGTACACTGCCACATGGGCCGCCTGTATTAGGTTAACGTACCACCGAGTAGGTACTTCATACCGGTATACGTCAGTAATACCGCCATGTGGTACACCACATGGGCCCATCAGCGTGCTGGAGATTAACGAAGGCGTGGCCTTGGCCGCAGCGCCAGGGCCGGTAACCGTACCTATCAACGTACCTTTGTTATGCAGTAGCCTTCCTTCCAGGAAATGATCGATGTCGATGGAATCCATTTTGTCGACTGGTGCCATTCTTGAAAAGTACTGATGAAATCCGGAATAAAACACAATGAATGCAAAATGAACAACACGATTTACTCGGCAAGACAACCTTTAGAAGTGATGCCGCCAATAATAATTTTTTTTTTCTCTCTGCATAACAGGGCGTAAAAAGATGTCTTCGCTGTAATTGGAGTAATAATATCTTTTTTTTTATACGTTTATTTTATACAAAGCAATGTATATTTACAAGGTGTAATGCGTGTTTCTTTGTTTGTGTATATTACAGAGCGTTGCCGTTTGTTAGTGTTATGTCATATGCGTTAATGAAACAAAAACATACATATACAGTTATGATAATGACGTACGCTTTCAGTCATCCCATTCTAACGTGATTGATGGTAATAGTGATGATAATGGTGATGATAATGATGATGATAATGGTGATGGTAATGGTGATGATAATGGTGATGATAATGACGGAGACAACAACGACTATGGTGTGGTGATGATTCCTTCCGCTCGTTCATTCTAAACCCAGCTTTCTCACACGCTTATAAACTTTCAACACACATCACGCGTTCTCTTCCACACCGAAGATATATACATTAAAGGAAATGTTGGTGTCAAGGTCGAAACGGCAAAAGCCGCCCCACGTTTTACACTGCTGGCAGTCTCATGCAAGCTTACTTCCTGTAAGTGAAATCAATATTATTGCTGAATGACAGCCCTCGACTTAATCGCAAGTGCCCAGGATTTGCTTGTGGTGGGGTGGGTTGAGACCAGGAACGCGGTCAACACGGAGGGAGGGAGAGAGAGGGAGCTGGGGAGGGGGAGAGGAGGGGGAGGGATAAAGAGAGAGCGCGCGTAAACAGATTGGAATTTGTTAAGTTGTCCATTGCGAATTCAGCGTATACATAAATATTCCATTTATTATGTACAAACACAGGCTTTTACATTGCGAATACAGCGTATAGTCATTCATGTTTGGGGTGGGGGGGGGGGGGAGAAAGAGAGAGAGAGAGAGAGAGAGAGAGAGAGAGAGAGAGAGAGAGAGAGAGAGAGAGAGAGAGAGAGAGAGAGAGAGAGAGAGAGAGAGAGAGAGCTGTTCAGACCGAGGTCAAACTTCGGTCGACAAGACCACTGACTCACAAAGGCCACCGTCCCATTGTTCTGTCTAGGTTGGGCTCCAGGACTCAGTAACAAAGAAAGGACATTTATTCAGTTATTTGGCGCTTTGTTCCTCAATGATTGGGCTTAGTGGTACACATGCGGAGTATAGAAATATACTGTGAGAGTGTGTTTGAACATGTATGTTATGTAGTGTGAAATTTGATGGGGGTGGTTCTTGTTTATTAATCTGCGAATAGCTGGGCGATTTTTTGTTGAAAAATCTTTGCTAGTGTGTGTGGTTGTATTGTTTGGTGATTGTGTGTGGCCGAGTTTCTACTCGACCATATTACGTTTCTATACTCCGCCAGTGCAACAAGAAGTTTAGTGTGTTTGTCTTTTGTGGCTGTGGGTATTGTATTTAAAAAAATGGCCTTATAAGCGTCAGTTTTCTTGTTTGTGTGTGTTTCTATTAATTGTTGCAGTGCAATCTTAGTGGCTGTGATTGCTGGGCATTCATAGAAGAGATGATCCTCTGTTTCCTGAATATTTTGTCTACATAATTTGCATGGGGCTATTTGTTTTGATGTTTGTGCGGCTCTCTCAGTTGTCGGGGTCATATTATAAATTAGCCTGTATGTTATTTCTTTGGATTTTGATGTGATATGTTTGCTGTGTAAGTTAGTGAAGGTGCAACTGTAGTCTTTCATGTGATATTTGTATCCTCTTTTGATTCTCAGGTGTAGTGGTGGGGCTTGTTGTTGTACTAAATATGTGTATATCTGCTTGGTTGTCTGTTGTATTAAGTGTTCATTACCTTGAATTGCTTGCATACATGTTTTGTAGAAGTGCGGTAGTGTGCCGTAATAGTGCGGTGTTGTTTTGTCTATTTTCTTAATTCTGTGTAATCTAATTGCAATATAGTATAATGCTAGCGAGTGTTGATCTGGATGATTGATGATGCGTCCTATGTGGTTGATTCTTAATGCTTGTATTTTTGTGTTAAGGTCCTGTAGTGAAATTCCCCCTCTAGTCTTCTCTTGTATTAAAGCCTTGTGCTTTATATTGTGGATTGTGTTTTTAAAGATGAATTTCCTGATGTGTTTGTTTATGTCTGTGATTGTTTGTTTTGGTGGGTCTAACACTGTGGCTAAATATAGTATTTTAGGAAAGATGAAGGTGTTTACAATAGTGCTTCGTATAAAAATTGTTGATGTCTTGTATTTGAACCTCTGTAGTATGTCTATAATTTGTTTTGTCAGTGATTGCCATGTTCCTGTGTGTGTTTTTCTGGGATTGGATGGAAAAGTGATCCCATAAATCTTCATGTTATCTGTGACTGTTAGATCCGGGGGGAAATCTGCTTTATTCTTCCACTTCCCCAGACCCATTATTTTAGACTTCTGTATGTTTATTTTGGCCCCACTTCCTTCACCAAACTGTCTGAAGGTGTGAAGTATGTTCGTTATGGAAGTGTTGGTTGTAGGGAAGAAAACGGTGTCATCTGCATAAGCAATTAATTTCCGCTCTCCAGACCCTTGTATAAATGTACCTTTAATGTTAGTGTCCTGTCTAATTGCTTCTAAGAGTGGTTCTAGTGTGAGTACATATAGGACTGGTGATAGTGGACACCCTTGTCTGACAGATCTATTGATTCTGAAACTGCCAGTGAGTGAATGATTCACCAGTACCTTACTTTCAGGATTTTTATACAATATTTCTATCCACTGTCTATAGTACTGTCCTATGTTGCAGTGTGCTAGTGTTTTGTGTAAGTATGAGTGTGAGATTCTGTCAAAGGCCTTCTCCTGGTCTAAGGATAAGAGAGAGGATTGACAGTCTTTCTGGTGGGTGTATGTAATGAAATCCCTAATGAAGTGTGTATGTTGGTGTATGTTTCTGTGTTGAATACTGCACTGTTGGTCTGGGTGGATGAGTGATGGCATGAAGTTTTTAATTTTGTTTGCAAGTGATTTTGCTAGAATTTTGTAGTCTGTGTTTAATAAGGAGATGGGTCTATAGTTTTTCAGCTGTGTTTTGTCTGTGTTGTCTTTAGGTATGAGTGTTATATATGACATGTTGCAAGTGTTTGGGAGTTCTTGTTTATGAAAAGCTTCTTGGTAGACTTTTAGAAGGAAATTGCCTAGGATAGGAAAGAAGTGTTGGTAGAATTCTACTGTGAGTCCATCTGGTCCTGGTGTTTTGTCTTTTTGCATTTGATTGAGTGCATGTGTTATGTCGGCTAATGTAAGCTCTGTGTCTAGTGTGTCTTTATCTGTGTCTGACAATTTTTTTGTGTATTTTAGGAATCTATTTTGTGTTTGTGTGTTGGCGGGTTCTGCTGTATATAGGTCAGTGTAGTACTGTTGGAATGTTTCTAGTATATGTACTGTCTCTGTTTGTGTGTTTCCTTGCATGTCTGTTATTGCTCCTATTTGTCTGTTGCGTTGAATGTTTTGCTCTAATGCAAGGTGCTGTCTATTGGGACTTTCTTCTGATATGTTAGTAAGTTTAGTTCGAAGGAGTGCACCGCGGAGTGTGTGTTGCTGGTGTTGTTCTAATTGTGATTCTAGTGTGTTTAGGTGTGATGCATTCCTGTCAGTCTGTTTTGTGAGTTGTATTGCTGTCTGTATGATATGTTCTTGTTGTAGTCTGTCTTTATGTATGATGGATGCTAACTGTTGTGTTCTACACCGTATTGTATTCTTTAGTAAATCCCAAATTTGTGTTATGTTGTCCGTGGGTGTACTATTAGTTTATGTTAGAATAAGTTGTGTCACATGTTGTAAATAACCTGTATGTTGGAGTAAGGAGTTATTGAACTTCCAATGTGATGTTCTTTTTGATGGCCTTGTGTTTGTAGTGTCTGTAGTGATATGTGTTAGTACTGCTTTGTGATCTGTGTATTGTAATGTCTCTTGTAGATGTTTTGTGTGTATTATTTGGTGTGTTGAAGGTGAGTATACTCTATCTAATCTGGCTGATCTATTGTAAGCCCTATTTTTGTGTGTTGTTGCAATGTTATTAGGGTGTCTGTATCGGAAAGCGTCTATTAGATTGTGTGTGTCTAGGGTATTCTTTAGTATATCCAGTTGATGTATTCCACTTCTGTCATTTCTCCTTAATTGTGTCTTGATTCCTGCTTTGCCTGCCCCTACGATATCCAAATCTGAGAGTACAAAATTGAAATCCCCTGCAAGGATAATATTTTGCCCTCTGTATGTTTGTATAAGTAAGGTGTCTAATTCTTGGTAAAAGTTTGGTTGGTGATTGTAATTTGGTGGTGCATGTATGTTCACTATGGTGTATGCTTGTATAGTGTTTTCTACCTGTATTATGGAGATTCGTCCATGGTTATCCGTGTGTGTTTTAATTATGTCCCACCTGTCTGATGTCTGCAGAATAGCTGTTCCTGACCCAATTTTGTGTGTGCCTAAACTAAAACATGAATGTCTGAGGCCTAGCTGTGTGGTGATATGTTGTGCGAATGTTTTTGAACATATATTTGTTTCTTGTAGTAGTAGAAAATCTGGTTTGTGTTTGTTTATTAGTGTGATAATATGTTGTAATTTTGTACGTATACCACAAATGTTTAAAGTAATAATAACTAAATCACTAGTCATTATAATTTAAGTAAAATCAAATGAATGAGATATAATAAGTGTATAGAATCACACGCAAAATTATTATCCTTGTTGAGTACATTTAGGCGAGCAGGTCTGTAGCGTCAAAGGTTTGTGTGGGAGGATCGTCTTGTTCCTCGTTCTTATCACTTGTGTCTGTGTCTACGAAAAGAGTGTCTGGTATGCTGTATGTGTCGTCTTCGTCTTGTACTTGTGTCTCCTCTTGTTGTTCTTGTTCAGTTTCCTTTGTCTTGCCTATAGTGTTTTTGACTTTTTCTTTCTTTGGCAGTGATAAATCGTCTGTTTCTGTGTCGTCGCTGTGTTTTGACTGCGGTCTTCTGTTAGCCCATGTTCTCTTCTTTGGTTTGCTGACGACTTGAAAACCGTCAGAGTCTTCATTCCTTGGATTTATGTCTTGTGTATTAATTTCTTGTGTGTTATTTTCTTGTGTGTTGATTTGACTGTTGAAGGTTTGTGTCAGTTCGATCTCTCCCTGTGGAGAGGTTTCTCTTTCGAGCGGTGGGAAATCTTCTTGGCTTTGAACCCTTATTGTTGCTGCTATTGGTGTCGTCGATTGTCGTCGACTAGGGCATTTATTTGCCCAGTGGTTGTTTTGGCCGCAAGCTGGACAATCGGTCTTTCTCCCCGGCATCGTGATCAACACTCTGTGGTTATTGTTCGTTATACCGGGAGTGTAGATCCGTATGTAATGGGGAACTTCCTTTGTTGGGTTGCAGAGCGCTCCCCACTTGCCAGCCCCATTCTTTATCCTAAAGACCTCAGCCTTGTCGTCTCCTGTAATACTGTGCACCAGTTTTTTAACTCCTTGAGGAGCAATCGTGACAGGTAGCCAGTGGATGGTCAGCCTGTCCCTTTCTTTGTCTAGATGTTGTAGTGATATGTCTATCCCTAGACTTGGTAGCGAAAGTTTTTTGCCGTGTATCTTGTCATACACGGCTTTCTGAGCCTCTGCTGACAGGTGAAAGTACCACCTAGTGGGAATTTCGAACCTATGCAGGTCCACGACTCCCCCAAAAGGTACACCTCCTGGACCAGTTAGGGCACTCATAATAAGTGCGGGTGTTGCTTTAGCAGCCGCCCCGGGACCAGTTATGGAACACACTATAGTTCTGGACTGGTGGAGTAGCTGGACATCGTAGTCATTTATCGAGATCCCGACATCAGTGATATTCGAATACATATTGAAAAATGTGTTGTTTCAGGTAATAATTCCGGGGAAATGTCCAGAAAATCAAAACAACAACGAATATCACCACTAAATCCGGAAATAATACACAATTTCACACTGCGAAAATAATGTTAGTCCATTCAGTGAATCATCTGGGGATACGGGATATATTAATCAGCCTCAATTTTCACGTTGACAGGTCGTCAATAATATCGAGAAGAGGCGTTTATACGTTGTGAAGAGAAACAAACTTATGGATGTTAATCCCACACTTTAATCCCCAACCTGGAGGACCAGGTTCATTTACAATTATAAAATACTTTAAATAATTTGTGCTGTTTTCTTAAAACAACAAAACTTTCAAACAGGATCCAGAAATTTTAAATTTCCGTAAGTTTATGCTATTTGAAAATCTTAGATTAGTTATATGTACTTAAATAACTGGAATATAAATTTGAGATATTATAGAAATATTTTTAGTTATAATTATTTTCCTTACTTACCACACTATTCTTATGTCCCTTGATTTTTTATTCTTTAAATGCAGAAAAGCCCCATTTACACTCTGTGGCGCGCGTAGAGAATATGTTAGCTCCATAATTATATCTTAATTACCTTAATTATATAAGCCAATGGTAGATGCTTAGTGACATGGTTTGTGAGATTAATTGTAAGAAAATCTTCGCATTCAATTGCTCCTCGTCTTTTTGGTATAGAAATAAATACCGGCTTTCAGCATATCGCTTGGTAGATATCCATCGCTGTCAATGTCATTCAACATTTTGGTTAATATATCTTCTCCAAACTCTCCCAGTACTTCTTCTTCTTCTTCTTCTTCTTCTTCTTCTTCTTCTTCTTCTTCTTCTTCTTCTTCTTTCATTCGCCTGAAATATGTTTATAACTGCAATTTTGTCTCTTGTATGAATCTAACAGTCTTTTTTAGTTCATTCAGCGGTCCATAGAGTTTATCTTCCACTGTTGTCTCTCTAGGCCAGAAGGTTCGCCTGGATATGTTGTAGATTGGACAATCCTGGAGTATGTGCTCTGCTGTCTGCGACGCCAAACCACATGTGCACATGGCTGAGTCACCAATCTTGAATTTTGTATACATGTGGTTGCGTAATCTATTGTGTCCTGTTCTGAGGCGCAGAAGAATGACCTGTTCTGGTCTGTCCATAACGTGGTAGTCGTCTTGAGTAAGGTTTGGCGGCCTTCTGAATGATTTGATCATTCTTTTCTTTTGGTGGTATGTAATAGGCACATCAGGTTGTTCTTCTTTTGTTCCTTCCTTAGCCAATCGATCAGCTTTGTCGTTTCCGGGGACTCCACAGTGGGATGGTATCCACTGTATGGTGATCTTACGCTGACTGCTAAGTTCAGAAAGTAGTGTCCTCAGAACTGGCAATTTCCCAGACAGTACTTATAATTCTTCTATTGTAGATCCATCCATACATTAAAAGGAATAACCACGAAGAAATAGAAAACTGAGTTATAAACCCCTGACGCGTGTAAAATGAAGCCACTAGTTTTACACAAACTTTGAAGATGACTTAGAATTTCCATCCATCGATCATGTGCCATGCCGATAAGCATGTGGGCGGTCATGTTTTGCCATCTTACTCGATCACCAGAGTCGTGGATCAGATCCATATCCCTGTATCGACCATGCCACGTGGCCAAGCCATCCATATATTTACATCTAGGTCTTCCCCTTATTCTCTTCCCTTCGATCTTGCCAGTTGTCACCGGGTCATTTCTTTTCATTACATGCCCACAAAATTTTGACTGTCTACGTCTAATTTTTCTAATCAGTTTACGATCTTCATTTGTTTCTTGAAGGACTTGTTCATTGGTTTTTCTGTCTGTCCATGGTATTCTTTACATTTTCCGCAGAAACAAAATTTCCACAGCCATCAGACGTTTTTCAGCTTGACTGCTCATTGTCCACGTTTCACATCCATACAAGAGTACAGGTTCTATGTAACACTTCAACACTCTTTTTCTCGTTTCAATCGATATCTTTTTATTGGTCAGTATGTTTTTCATCTTGCAAAAGGCTGCTTTCGCAATGGCAATTCTTGTTCTAATCTCTTCACGGCATCTCCCATCAGATGTTATGAATGTTCCGAGATAACCGTACCGATTCACTTGCTTAATGTCACAGGAGTAAGAATATCAAGGACAGGAAGATTAATTTCCTATACTTAGGTGCTCAAAGACAAAGAAGCGCAACACTGACTTTTAATGGGCCAGAGAAGAAAAGGACAATAAGGAGAAATAGAGAAAGAGAGCACTGTATATATTCTCCTCAGTTAACAAGAAAAGGGATAGAATTAGACAGAAGATTCCAGGAGTTCTTAGGGCGGGGGATATACGGTTGTATACCCCAGACAGAAGATTACACTGCTGGACTGTAACAGGATCAATGAGTTTAAACAACAAACTACAGACTAAACAAAACAAATTAAGAACAACAAAATTAGGCTTTTATTGACAGAACTGCATGATTCATGGACAAACAGGCATCCTGACATGTCACATAACTGACATATACAGAAATTGGAACCTATGTTCCCACAGTAATCACTGCTGCCTAACATCGCTATGCACATGACTAGGTACCCATCTCCACAAACCAACAAGGACATGGCAACAACAGAGCCTCAACGTAAACAACAACGGTAACAGCAGGTATGGACTCTCTATTGTAATCATCTCAGGACTCATGGACAGTCGGTACATACAGAAATGGGAATCTGAAATCCCACAGTTAGAGATAACTGCTGCCTAGCACTGACTACAGGGGCGGTCTCTGAATGACAGTGAAACCTCAATCATGTTCAGTTGAGTCGAAGGGCACCCTCAATACCCACACAAGACACCCGCATCACATAAGTCGACTGGGACCAGATACAGCGAAGAGCCATAACATAACGAATAACAAAACTATAACCCTAACAGCAGAGATATAGTGGCATAAACAGGCATAAACAGGTATACGAATGGGGATGTGAGTGGCCTACGACATTAACCAGAGCTGGGGCTCAAGTTTGCTCTACAACAACAACCATGGCCAGGGGTCACTACCAAGAGTCCAGTGACTGGGGAGGGCTGGTTAAAGCCTCCCTATTTGATGGTATCTACATCTCTACAGCGATCTACCTAATCGCCCCTTCGGCCACGGTTGTTCTAGTTGAAGAGACCGGGAAACTGACACGCACCTCTATTTATCCCTACCAAGAGTCCAGTGACTGGGGAGGGCTGGTTAAAGCCTCCCTATTTGATGGTATCTACATCTCTACAGCGATCTACCTAATCGCCCCTTCGGCCACGGTTGTTCTAGTTGAAGAGACCGGGAAACTGACACGCACCTCTATTTATCCCTGTTTCCAGGGCGGCTTCCCATCGTACTCCAGGGCACTGCAAGGGATGCTGGTATTGGTAACATTGTCATCATCATTTGTCGCATCAGGCTATCACATTAAGAATGTGCCCATTTACTCGTATATCACATCGTGGTATTTCCTTCTTCCCAGTGACGACCATAATCTGTTATAGTTGTTCACTGTGTGCAACAACCGCATCTACTAAATGTTGCAGGCCCTCCTCATTGTCTGCAATCAAGACTGTGTCATCTGCATATCTAATGTTATTGATGTTAGTTAGTTA
This sequence comes from Cepaea nemoralis, assembly GCA_014155875.1. Classification (NCBI taxonomy): domain Eukaryota; kingdom Metazoa; phylum Mollusca; class Gastropoda; order Stylommatophora; family Helicidae; genus Cepaea; species Cepaea nemoralis. Next base: position 42,631 of record JACEFZ010004777.1, on the reverse strand, counting down.
GTTAGTTAGTCGCAGTTCCAACTTCACAGCAACGGGTCGTCCCCATTATGCTCCGTTCCTGTGCCAGTGAATTTCACACAAAATTCTCCCCACTGCCCAATGTGAAAAGTGGGAAAGGCAGGAGTCTCAACAAACAACAGCCCGCACAGATACACTGTGCATAATGCCGCCGCCAGAATGTCAACACACCAGTCCCCCACGAAACACCCAATTCACCTCTGATGGAATCGGCAGTCATTTTCCTATCTGGATGTTTCCTAGATGTTCACCCACACAGTCCACGAAAATACAGTTCATCACCGATGGCAGTGGTAGTCAACCGGAAGCCCAGCAGCCACGCATTTCTGCATAAGGCAAAAACCGGTCAACTCTGGGACATAGCCACCTGCCATCGCTCCGAACATGCAGTCACGTTAAAAAAAACAAAAATAAACTTGGGCAGATTCAAAAGCACTTCACACAAAACTCACAGCTCACAGTGTCGCGCCACGCACTCTCAGTAGCAGGGCGACGGAACCATCAAGCATCCTTAGTCGCCTCTTACGACATGCGTGGTAGGATACAGTGTTGCTATTCTTTGCTTCCCTTATGGGCCCCGGCAACACACGAGAGATGTTATTGATGTATCGTCCCCCAATGTTGATTCCTTCCATATCTTTTATATTTCTGAAAATATTTTCACTGTAAGGGAAAACAGATCTGGGGACATTACACATCCTTGTCTCACACCTCTTTTAATAGACTGATGTGACCTACATCATTATCAATTCTGATGGCAGTTTTGTTTTATAAGTTTCAGGATATTGCGGTCAACATCAGCATCTTTCAGCTGTATGTTGATTCCTAGGCTAGATTACGCTCATCAGCACGCCACGAATTTCTTAGCGACCGGCTCCATACTCTCATAAGTCAATGGCGCGACTCGAACCGCTTCCAATTCTTGTGCCCTCACGTCAACCACGAGAATATTCGGGGTTACGAAGAAAGCTGCTAACTCCTCGGTCAGGGAGACCTGCTTATTATATATATGCCATCTTTTAATTATGAGATGTACTGGAGTTGCTTGTAGTTTAATTAAATGATTGTGGTTGTGTGTGTTTTCTTGTGCAGTTTTTGTGTGTGCAGTAAGTAAATATTCGTGTCCTTTAATAACTGAAATATATGTTTTGTAAAATGCTGGCAGAATGCCAAAGTAATGCGAGGATGTATTCCTGATAGGTTTTAAATATTATTGCATCATTTCCATGTAATAGTGTGCTAAAGAGTGTTTCTCTGGGTGTTGTAGGATTACGCCTACGTGTTTGATCCTAAGTGCTTGTATTTTGGTTGTGATGTCTTGGAGGGCGATACCTCCGTCTTGTAGGATTTTGTCTACGTGTTTGATCCTAAGTGCTTGTATTTTGGTTGTGATGTCTTGGAGGGCGATACCTCCATCTTGTTTGTTTTGCATGACTGTAGCATGTTTGATGCTGTAGATGGTGTTGCCAAACACAACGCATGTTAGTCCAACTGACCGGAGTATGGGTTGAATCCGCTACCTCGGCGTCGCACACCGGATATGTAAGAACGATCGCCGTTATCCATTTGGCCACGCCGACCTACGTCACTATACTGTGGCTGGTTAGTTAGTTACTCTTGAGTCGTCGGTTCCTTTGCTACCCAGGCCTGTTGAATCCTCTCATTTCGCCTTCCTGATTGGACAACAACGGTCTTGCCTGTTTGTTGTCTGGCTGTACAGTGCAAGGTAGACAGAGAAAAGTTTAGCCAGTTCTGGGGGCTGAGTGGTCTCGAGGTATGTTGTCCGCCTCGAGTGCTGGAGGTCCCGAGTTCAAGCCCCGGTGAGGACCGGGATATTTTCACATGAACTTCTAGTAACAAAATTTCCCCTGATCTCCGGGTAGTGAGATCGGGCGCCCGTGTGTAGTGTTGCACACGTAAAAAAATCCCTTGGCAGTTGGAAATCGAAAAAGAGTAGCCTAATGGAGCTGCCCGGGCAAAATTTCGAGTTAAAAACAACCCAAAGTATTTCAGGATCCTCGCCGGTGCTACGGAGTTCGTGCACTGAGCTGAGATTCTCAGGGCTCAGGCTTGAGTTAGGAGTAGACGGAGCACTCATTGGTTACTCCCGTGTGCCGTGATGTTGATCCGTCGACTAAACTACACTTAACTTAACCAGCTCTTCATTGCAGACAGGATATATGCAGACAGGATATATGCAGGCAGGATATATGCAGACAGGATATATGCAGACAGGATATATGCAGACAGGATATATGCAGACAGGATATATGCAGACAGGATATATGCAGGCAGGATATATGCAGACAGGATATATGCAGACAGAATATATGCAGACAGGATATATGCAGACATGATATATGCAGACAGGATATATGCAGACAGGCAGACAGGATATATGCAGCCAGGATATATGCAGACAGGATATATGCAGACAGAATATATGCAGACAGAATATATGCAGACAGAATATATGCAGACAGAATATATGCAGACAGGATATATGCAGACAGGATATATGCAGACAGGATATATGCAGGCAGGATATATGCAGACAGGATATATGCAGGCAGGATATATGCAGGCAGGATGTATGCAGACAGGATATATGCAGACAGGATATATGCAGGCAGGATATATGCAGACAGGATATATGCAGACAGAATATATGCAGACAGGATATATGCAGACAGGATATATGCAGACATGATATATGCAGACAGGCAGACAGGATATATGCAGACAGGATATATGCAGACAGGATATATGCAGACAGGATATATGCAGACAGAATATATGCAGACAGAATATATGCAGACAGAATATATGCAGACAGGATATATGCAGACAGGATATATGCAGACAGGATGTATGCAGACAGGATGTATGCAGACAGGATGTATGCAGACAGAATATATGCAGACAGAATATATGCAGACAGGATATATGCAGGTATTTCCGGAGAAAGGGAGGGGAAGGGTCTAGTGGCTTAGTGGTTAAGCCGTTTGCCTCGAGGTTTGAAAGTCGGGGGTTCATTTTTCCCGGACTGCGCTGTTCAGAGCACAAAGTGGAATTTTTTTCGGAGACCAGTGGGGTCATCGCTGGAGCCACGGAGTTCGTGCTTTGTGTGATGCTCCTGGCAAGTGACTTGTCTTTCTGCGGAGAGGCTATTGCCTACAGAGATAAAAAGAGGAGTACGGCAGAGATGTGTACTGTCCCCAAGCCTCTTCAACCTATACACAGTAAGAATCTTTAATCAGGTTGAACTGCCTGGACTTAACATCTATGGAAGAATCATAAACAATCTTAGGTATGCTGACGATATCGTGTTACTAGTAGAAAGTGAGCAAGAGTTACACAACCTAGTGGAACAAGTAAACAGGCACAGTGCAGAATGCGGCTTTGATTTTTTTTTCTCGCATATCTTTTACAGGACATTGGAGTAAACAGCAGCATTTTTCAGCTGTTGTTGATGTCTTGGCAAGTTTTACGTTCAGTAGTTTGTTTGGCCGGCTTCGTGGCTTAGAGGTTATGACTTTTCTCCGTAATGTCGTATACTCTCGTCGGTAACGTGATGACGTTGAGAATCAGCAGTGGTTCGAATCGCATCGGTAACTTACAGGGTATGTGAGCCGGCCGCTCAGAAAGCAATGGCAAACTACTGAGCGTAATCTTGCCAAGAAATCAACATACAGCTGAAAGATGATGGTGTTGACAGAGATGTCATGTAAAGGATATGCAAAAAAAAAAAAAAAGTTTGTCATTGCTTTCTGAACGACCGGCTCACATACCTTCGTAAGTAACCATCGCGACGCGATCCCCTGCCGAATCTCGCGCAGTTGTGTTCGTACGAGTTTATACGGGATTACGAACAACGTTCTTAATCCCTTCACCAGGAAGCCGGCGGCTTAGATATTAACATCCAAAAAACGAAATAATTAGAAATGGAAAGGAAAGGTCATCAATGAACATCACAGTAAACGGGGAGATACTAGAACAAGTAACAAGTTTCTTCTATCTTGGACATATAATAACAGATGATGGCAGAAGTGAAATAGACATCAAAAAGAGAATAAGACTGGCCAAAAAAAAAAAAAAAAAAAGCTTTCAAGAGCATGAAATCAGTATTAACATCCAGAGAGATTAACAACGCATTAAAAATTAGAATTGTCAAACGCTACGCATATTCAAATCTACTGTATGGCGCGGAAGCGTGGACATTGAACAAGCAATTAGAAAGTCGAATAGAGGCCCTGGAGATGTGGATATTCAGAAGAATATGTCGTATTTCATGGAAACAAAAACAATCAAATGCAGAGGTTCTAGAAAACCTGGAAATGAAAATGAAGAGAGAGTTGACGAAAGAAATAAAGAGGGGGCAAGTTAAATATTTCGGCCACGTTAAAAGACATGATACTTTTATAAAAACCATACTGGGGGGGGGGGGGGGGGCAAGGTTGAGGGCAAGCGAGCAGTCGGTAGACAGCGATACAAGTGAGAAGATAACATCAAGAGATGGGCGAACATCAGCCTGACAGAATGTACAGTCGGGGAGAGAGACAGTGTTGGAGATCCATTGCAGCCAACCTTCATTGTGGAGACGGCACCTGATTGATTGATTTATGTAGCATGAGTTCACAGAGAGTGAATACAAAACTTGGAATGGCAATATTTTCAAAAACCCCACAATCTGTAAAAATACACCCTACACTATTGATGACATGTTCCCCAATTGCGATTCCTGTCATATGATACTCATATCTTCTAATAATTTCTAGTAATATTTTCACTGTATTAGGGGAAACAAATCTGAAGAACATATTACACGTTATCTTCCCACAGTCTAGTTCCTCTTCTCCTTCCTCGTTCGCATTTAGACCGCCCACGTATCTGTCTTTAGGAAAGCTGTAGTTTCACATCCATGGCATTCCCGGACGTTTTTGTTGTACTGACGCTAGTTCCCGTTAAACACACACGTATTGTTTGGAATTGTTGGTCATGCGTTGAAGCACAATTAATTGTTTCTGCAGCGAGGCACTGTCGTATTTTGTAGGTGACAGGTTCGAAGTTCGGTCGGTAACTATACTACACCTTTCAACTGTTATGTAGTCTAGTGTGTCCTCTAATCCCCACTTCTGTCTCCTTACATGTGTGTTTATTTATGAACTGTCGTAGTGGCCTCAAAGATTTCCCCAATGAATATTTCTGTGCAATAGTTTCCGCTAAACATACAATGCATACAATGGCGGAATGACCTGGATTTCAGCTTCTCTGTTGGCAAGTGGGCCCCTCTGGCGCCCTGATAAACAAGGCCTCCTTCAACATGAGATACTATGTTAAACACCTGCATGTCCTTTTAGCATATGGCCGAGTGGCTAAGAATGGCGGGTTCTCTTTCGGGAGACCCGGGTTCGAATCCTAGCTAAGGTATGGATTTTTTTTTTCTGTCGAGGGCAAAAACAAAAACCTAATCTGCACAGTTCCACTAGCCATCCATCCATCATGCCCCATGCCGATAAGCATTGCAGGTCATGTTGTGCCATCTCACTCGATCACCAGAGTCGTAGATCAGCTAAGTGGATCCTAGCTAAGGTATGGATTTTTTTTTTCTGTCGAGGACAAAAACAAAACCCTAATCTGCACAGTTCGCGGCGACTCCACTAGCCATCCATCCATCATGCCCCATGCCGATAAGCATTGCAGGTCATGTTGTGCCATCTCACTCGATCACCAGAGTCGTAGATCAGCTCCGTGTTCCTGTCTCGACCATGCCAAGTGGCCAAGCCATCCAGGTATTTACTTCTCGGTCTTCCCCTTGGTCTATTCCCTTCGATCTTGCCAGTTGTCACCAAGTTCTGCAAGTCATTTTTCTCATAAAATGCCCAAAAAGATTTGACTGTCTACGTCTAATGACTCTAATCAGTTTACGATCTTCATTTGTTTCTTGAAGGACTTGTTCATTGGTTGTTGTGTCTGTCCATGGTATTCTTTGCATTTTCTTCACTAGCCAGGCGGCCTTAATTCCTCAGGCTCAAGACCCCCCCCCCCCCCCTCCCCACCCAACCATCCTATCCTACACAGCAAGATTATGGACAGTAGATGAGTCTCCTGGCAACCAGTGTTTATTGATCCTGTCCGTCACTGCTTACACACTCCATACACACAAACAACCGCAGGATAGAACTACAGAGACGCAACAGTTAGTTAGTTAGTTAATTGGTTAGTTAGTTAGTTAATTTGTTAGTTAGGTCGTTAGTTAGTTAATTAGCTAGTTAATTAGCTAGTTAAGTAGCTAGCTAGCTAGTTAGTTAGTTAGCTAGTTAATTAATTAATTAGTTAGTTCGTTCGTTAGTTAGTTAATTAGCTAGTTAATTAATTAGTTAGTTAGTTCGTTAGTTAGTTAATTAGCTAGCTAGTTAGTTAGTTAGTTAGTTAGTTTAGTTAGTTAGTTAATTAGCTAGTTAAGTAGCTAGCTAGTTAGTTAGTTAGTTAATTAGCTAGTTAATTAATTAATTAGTTAGTTCGTTAGTTAGTTAATTAATTAGTTAGTTCGTTAGTTAGTTAATTAGCTAGTTAAGTAGCTAGCTAGCTAGTTAGTTAGTTAGCTAGTTAATTAATTAATTAGTTAGTTCGTTAGTTAGTTAGTTAATTAGCTAGTTAATTAATTAGTTAGTTAGTTCGTTAGTTAGTTAATTAGCTAGCTAGTTAGTTAGTTAGTTAGTTAGTTTAGTTAGTTAGTTAATTAGCTAGTTAAGTAGCTAGCTAGTTAGTTAGTTAGTTAATTAGCTAGTTAATTAATTAATTAGTTAGTTAGTTAGTTAGTTAATTAATTAGTTAGTTCGTTAGTTAGTTAATTAGCTAGTTAATTAGTTAGTTAGTTAGTTAGTTAGTTAGTTTGTTTGTTAGTTTAGTTAGTTAGTTAGTCGACAGATCATCCTCACTGCACAACGAACCATTCAGTCCATAAGTGCTCGGATCCCTCCTCAGTAAATCCCGCAGCGTGTAGCGGCTAACGACGCCAGTTCTGTGTTGGTTCATTAATCTTCTTATACTTCCTGCATAGTGTTCATGTTTGGATGAAACTATTGTGGCTGCTTACTTCACAACATACGAACTTCCTACATAGTCTGCACCGACAGCACAATTGGATTTGATACAATATAGCATTCTTTGTTTCACATCCTGTTAGCAAAAATGTGTACGTGAACGTTCACAAACTCCCGTTTTCTGCCAGACTTTGCTTCTTTTCCTGTTTGCCCTAGTGCAGAGTTCGTTGAACTCGTGAATCCGGTTTCTGAATCGCGAAACTCCCACCGCCCACGGTTTCTGCCCGGAAACACAATGACATTATTTTATGTTAATGTTTGAGGCTTCTCATCACAAACATGTTATCGTGCAGCTCTAGTGGTTGAGAGAACTGTTTAGGCAAGGAAATAATAGGAGAATCACCCCAGGCAGGAGCGTGAAGTCACCCACTTAGAAAAGCAAAGGGCGTTTTAGGAACCAGTTTTCAACAGAACTGTAAACAAAAGGTATTAAATCATCAAATTATTAAAGAACATTATGAAAAGCTAAACTGAAGCACCTAAATTTTTAGTAATGTAATCCCATCTGTTTGATCTTAATCGACTTATCGGCGTTTGAAACAAAAACACAAACAAAGGGAAGACTGACGGAACTTAAATTCTGACTAGAGACAGACACCAATTGGATACAAGTCACCGAGTGCACGGGTGTGGGTGGGTGGGTGAGGTGGGGTAAGGAGTGGTGCTCTAACGACCTGCAGGTTATTTGAGAAAGGCCAAGCAAGAACGCCGGGCTCCCTGGCCAAGGTGTTAGTGTCTTTTCCCGTAATCCCGTATACTTTCGTGAGTGACGTGATGTGCGCGAGAAACGGTAGCGGTTCTGGCCGCGTCGGTAACTTATGGGGTATGTGAGCCGGTCGCTCAGAAAGCGATGGCAAACTACTGATCGGAATCCTGCCTAGTACATCAACAGCAGCTGAAAAATGCTGGTGTTGACTGCAACGTACGTCCTGTAAGGGATATGTTAACAAAAAGTAAGAACGCGCCGGTAACGTCCTCTGAATATAGTAAACGAAGACAAAGTTAAAGACCCTTTTACACAGCTGGGGGAGTAACCCTATGTTTCTATTGACAACCGGACAACAAGAAATGTAGGGCAGCTTTAAATACTGAACGAAAAACTTTTGCCTAAAAAATCCCAAACAACTAAAGAGAAAAAATGCTGGGGTTGATTGCCACATCCCATAAAGGATACGCAACTAACTTTGAAAGCCAACTTTACAAAATTACAATAACAACTAACCTTTTTTAAAATCGTAAGTTGACCTGCGCTTTGTGTTTCCCAACCATTTACATGTCAACATGATTTAGAGGCTGTGAAAGTGTTTCACAATTCCCCGACATACAGGGTGTATTTTTAATGACTGTGCAGTGTTGGAAAATATTGCCGGTCTAAGTTTTGTATTCACCTTCTGTAAAGTTCATGCAGCATTATAGGTAAATACAAAACTTAAATCGGCAATATTTTCAAACACTACACGGTCATTAAAAATACACCCTGTGCTTTGTCGAAAGCTCCAAAATAGTTGCGGGAAGTTTAGAAGCAGAGCGTTTTGCGTCGATTTCGATGGTATGAGGCGCCCGTCGTTCAGAAAGCAATGACAAACTATTGAAAGTACAGTTGCCTAGTAAATCACACACGCTAACAATTCTAGGGTTGATTGCAACGTTCTGTAAAGGAAATGTAACTCACTTTTAACATTTCAACAGCAGTTTAATCTGTTTCATTTATATTTTTACTAGACGACCCGGCCCGGCTTCACCCAGTCCCTGGAGGGGAGCGTCTCATTTAATTCATATTCGGCCCCTGCTCCCGTTCCCGTTCCCAAAAAAAGACGACCCGGCCCGGCTTCGCCCAGTCCCTGGCGGGGAGCGCCTCATTTAATTCATATTCGGCCCCTGCTCCCATTCCCCCCAAAAAAGACGACCCGGCCTGCCTTCGCCCAGTCCCTTGCGGGGAGCGTCTCATTTAATTCATATTCGGCCCCTGCTCCCGTTCCCAAAAAGACGATCCGGCTCGGCTTCGCCCAGTCCCTTGCGGGGAGCGTCTTATTCGGCCCCTGCTCCCGTTCCCGTTCCCCAAAAAGACGACCCGGCCCGGCTTCGCCCAGTCCCTTGCGGGGAGCGTCTCATTTAATTCTTATTCGGCCCCTGCTCCCGTTCTTCTTCTTCTTCTTCTTCTTCTTCTTCTTCTTCTTCTTCTTCTTCTTCTTCTTCTTCTTCTTCTTCTTCTTCTTCTTCTTCTTCTTCAGCGTTCTGAGCCATTGAGGTTCTTTGCTGTAGATACAATCCGTCTCCATTCGTCTCTCTGGTTGACCTTCTCTTGCCAGTCGTTGATTCCACGTTCTTGTAGGTCTGTATATAAAAATTGATTTTAAACTAACTAACTATTTCAGTTGCATCCACGCGAGTGAGAACAACAACTGTTCCTAACTAATTTCTGGTTTAATCAGAGAGTGCGGGTAGCGGGGTAGGGGTATACCCTATCAAAGGAGAAGTAAGGTGCCTCCTTCCCTCCGCTAGCCTACGGGACACCCTTGGGCAAGGTGGAGTACCCGTTTAGCCCCCCCCCCCCAACAGGGTAACGTGAAGCCATGGGAGCAGGTGGTGGATTGGACTTGGGAGCAGCCAACAGATAGTTGTTGGTTATGGTTTCAAGTCAGTGACGGTGGGCAGAGGATCTCTCAGTAGAGACAATGGCTACGGTCATCCGATCAGTATGGTCACTGCCAGGAAGGAAGAATGGTAGACTTCCCTCCTTATTGATTCCCGGGCAGAGGAGGCTCGTCAGCCTTGGTTGGTATCTCTTCTAAGAGAGGGAACTCTAAATCTCAAACCTCCGCTGCCTTGCGGGTATACCCATATGGGAAAGGCTTCGGGAGTAAACCCTGAGGACAAATCCGGAGATGGAGTCCCTAAGGCAGTTCCATGTTGTAAACAACATAGTTCTGGCAACTCCTGCGACGGCACCGATGCCAAGTTGCATTGGCTACTGCCTTTCCCTTGGTCAACATCGGCGACGTGGAGAGGGGGAACCTGCTACTGGGCAACAGCTGGTTCTCCGATTTCCATTGCCCAGGCTTGTGCCCTGAAGAGGTCACTTCAGCACCGCGTAAAGCGGTGACACAACACGGGAAGTAGCATTTGCCGGTTATAAGTCTTAATGCTCGATTGGCGTAGAGCAAGGCGCCAGGGGCTACTTCCGACGGTGGGAGAGATCATCGTATCTCACTAGACAGCTACCGCCCGCCTAAGCTGGGCAGCCCCCAGTCAATAAGGTGTTGTCTCGCCACGGTTCATCTGCTCCTGAGGGTGTGTGGAGCTTAGGGGGAAATCCTGACACATGGACCGCAATCTATACACCTAACAGCAAGAAAAAAACAAAACAACCGGCCCTAAGGCTGGGAACATGGAACGTAAGAACCATGACCCCTGGCATCTCAGACGATCTAAATGAGATTGTGGATGCCCGCAAAACTGCAGTGATAAACAACGAACTGCTAAGACTGGGGATAGACATTGTCGCCCTGCAAGAGACCAGACTCCAAGAATCTGGAAGCATCAAGGAGAGGGACTTCACTTTCTACTGGCATGGCAAGCCGTGCGGAGAGACCAGGGAGCATGGAGTTGGCTTCGCTATCAGAAACAAGCTGCTCAATTCCATCATACCACCAAGTGATGGCACTGAAAGAATATTGAAGCTCCAACTCCAGACAGAGGCAGGCCCAGTTAGTATTATAAGCGTTTACGCCCCAACACTAACTGCAGCATCAGAATCTAAAGACAAGTTCTATGACGACCTTAGCAAAGAAGTCAGTGAAACACCAGAGAAACAACATCTTTTTATCCTGGGGGATTTCAATGCCAGGGTTGGCTCCGACCACGAATCTTGGCCTTCATGTCTAGGACAGTTTGGCGTTGGGAAGATCAATGACAATGGACAACGTCTCTTGGAATTCTGCAGCCACCATAATCTGTGCGTGACCAACACCTTCTTTGACACGAAACCTCAACACAAGGTGTCATGGAGGCACCCCAGATCAAAGAACTGGCACCAACTCGACCTGGTACTCACTAAACGCAGCAACCTCCGCAATGTACGGATGACTCGCAGCTATCATGGTGCTGACTGCGACACCGACCATTCACTCGTCTCCAGCAAGGTGAAGATAAAGCCCAAGAGAATCTACAGAAGCCGAACAGAAGGAAGACCACGCATTGACACCAGTGGCACCCAAAATAAAGAGAAGGTCAACAAATTCATGCAGGCTCTAGCGGATACTCTGCCCGGCCCCACAGACGGAGATTCCACCGAGAGATGGAGTCATTTTCGCGACACCATCTGCAATACAGCACTATCAACATTTGGCAAGAAGCAAACTAAGTCAACCGACTGGTTTGAAGCACACTCTGAAGAGATGCTCCCAGTCCTGGAGATAAAGAGACATACATTCTCGATGTATAAAACATCACCTTCAGAGAAAACACTGCAAGCAATGCGAACGGCCAGAAATAGAGTACAACAGATGGCAAGAAGATGTGCGAACAGGTACTGGCTACAGCTCTCTGCTCAAATTCAAACTTGTGCAGACACTGGAAATATAAGAGGAATGTATGAGGGCATCAAGCAAGCTGTCGGTCCATCAAAAAATAAGATGGCCCCTTTACGATCAACTGAGGGGGTAATCATAAAAGATCGAGCGAAACAAATGGATAGCTGGGTAGAACACTACTCAGAGCTATACTCAGTGGATAACACTGTCAGCGAAGAAGCTCTGGAAGCCATCGATCAACAGTCCGCCATGCATGCCTTGGATAACGAACCTTGCCTCACAGAAATCAGCGAAGCACTAGACTCTCTCAAATCCGGCAAGGCACCTGGAAAAGATAGTATTCCACCTGAAATTTTAAAATGTAGCAAAGAAACAATCATCCCAGAACTGTATGCAATATTACAGCTCTGCTGGAGAGAAAAATCAATACCACAAGATATGAAAGACGCAAACATCGTTACCCTTTATAAAAACAAAGGCGACAGAAGCGACTGCAACAACTATCGCGGCATTTCCCTTCTCAGCATTACAGGCAAGATTTTTGCCAGAGTAATCCTTAAAAGATTACACATTCTTGCTGAAAGAATCTACCCCGAATCGCAGTGCGGATTTAGACCCAACAGGTCCACCATCGATATGATTTTCTCACTCCGGCAGCTCCAAGAGAAGTGCAGAGAACAGAGGAAGCCATTATATATAGCCTTCATCGACCTCACAAAGGCATTTGACCTCGTGAGCAGAAGCGGCCTTTTTAGTCTCGTGAAATCATTCCACGAAAACATGCAGGGGACCATTTTATTTGACGGCTCAACATCCCAGTCATTCAGCATCAGCAGCGGAGTAAAGCAGGGATGCGTGCTTGCTCCTACACTCTTTGGTATCTTCTTTGCTGTTCTCTTAAGGCAAGCATTTGGGACTGCCACTGAAGGCATATACCTCCACACAAGATCTGATGGCAAACTTTTTAACCCATCAAGACTCAAGGCAAAGACCAAAATAAGACCAAGATGCGTAAGAGAACTACTTTTTGCAGATGATGCAGCACTGACTACTCATACAGCAGAAGATCTCCAAAGGCTCATAGATCGTTTTGCAGCTGCCTGCAAAGACTTTGGGCTCACCATTAGCCTAAATAAAACACAGGTGATGGAACAAGATGCTGATGCGCCTCCGTCAATCAAAATCTCTAATTATGGATTGAAAGTCGTCCACGATTTTGTGTATCTGGGATCGACAATATCAGATAATCTTTCATTAGAGACAGAAATCGACAGACGCATTGGAAAGGCAAGCCACAAACATTTTCCAGGCTAGCTAAAAGAGTTTGGGAGAATAATAGACTAACAGAGCGTACAAAAGCTCAAGTATATAAAGCTTGTGTTGTTAGCACACTACTCTACGGGTCTGAATCCTGGACCCTGTACTCAAGACAGGAAAGGAAGTTGAATTCCTTCCACATAAGATGTCTGAGACGTATCCTGGGCATAACATGGAAAGACCACATAACAAACAAACAGGTGCTTGAAAGAGCAGATATTACCACAGTGCACACCCTCCTCAAGCAGAGACGCCTCCGGTGGTTGGGCCATGTATCTCGAATGGAGGACGAACGTATTCCCAAAGATCTCCTTTACGGAGAACTAGCCACAGGAAAGAGGCCAACCGGAAGACCCCAAATGCGATATAGGGATGTGTGTAAACAAGATATGAAAACCATTGGAATAGATCCAGACACGTGGGAGAGAGTTGCAACAGACAGATGCTCCTGGAGAAGAGATGTACGAAACGGACTGGTGCTCTTTGAGCGCAATCAGATCCAAAAAACTGAGGAGAGACGGCACAGGCTCAAAGAGCAGTCACTTACTGCGGGACTTGCCTCGTCTCACAGATGCGGAAACTGTGACAGAGATTGTCATTCTCGAATTGGACTATACAGTCACCAGCGGTGCTGCCAGGCACCTCCCAAGCGGCACAACTCTATAGTCCTTCAGGACTGAAAGAGGCCTACTACTACAGGAACTGAACATCAAAGAAGAACTGTCAAACTGTCATTTACTGCCAATATAGTACCTTGCGGTGTATGGCAGAGGGGTCTTTGAGCCTGAGGAATAAAGGCCGCCTGGCTAGTGCAGTCATTGACTGCCAATATAGTACCTTGCGGTGTATGGCAGAGGGGTCTTTGAGCCTGAGGAATTAAGGCTGCCTGGCTAGTGCAGTCATTTATTGCCAATATAGTACCTTGCGGTGTATGGCAGAGGGGTCTTTGGGCCTGAGGAATTAAGGCCGCCTGGCTAGTGCAGTTATTTACTGCCAATATAGTACCTTGCGGTGTATGGCAGAGGGGTCTTTGGGCCTGAGGAATTAAGGCCGCCTGGCTAGTGCAGTCGCCGCGAACTGTGCAGGTTAGGATTTTTTGTGTGCTCCCGACAAAAAAATCCCACACTTTACCGAGGGATTGAACCCGGGTCTCCCGAAGCAGAGTCCGGCGTTCTAGCCACATGGCCAGCCACTCCTCTCAAAGAAGAACGAACAATGAATTATATTTAAAAGGATTATAAATTGGGCCTCAAGCCTATGTTACATTTAACCCTTCCAATCACTCATCTTCTGTACATCAATTAGCTATTGTGCATGTTACATAGGAAAAAACAACATTGTCAAATGAAAGTTGTGAAAATAAACAATGCGTACTACTATGTTATGAGACAGGCAGCCAGACATACATACACACACATACATACACACCTGGATACATACTTACATCATTTACACAAACTATATGCACCCACTCAATAATACACACATACACACTCCCTCGCATACACACATACTCACAATCACAGACTCGCTAACAAGTTTACTTATACAAACATACATTCTCACATTCTCTTTCTCCATCTCTCTCTCTCTCTCTCTCTCTCTCTCTCTCTCTCTCTCTCTCTCTCTCTCTCTCTCTCTCTCTCTCTCTCTCTCTCTCTCTCTCTCTCTCTCTCTCTCTCTCCACACGCGTGCACACACACACACACATATACTATACTATACTATACTATACTATACTATACTATACTATACTTCTCACATACAGACACATTTTGACTACTGCTCTACAATCTGGGACGGTTGTTCCAATTCAAGTACCAAGCGACTTTATTCACTCCAGAAATGGGCCATGAGTTTAATTTATAGCAAACATTTATCTGGCAATCCTAGCCTGCGTAAACACCTTCAGTTACTACAACTCCGCAAACGCCTTCTTTTCAATAAAGCCAAACTAATTTACAAAATCTGACAGAGTGCCCTGAATTACCTCTGGCCATTGTTTAAATATAATGCTAGACACAGTAAACGATTAAATATATTACACATTCTGAAGCCTAGGATAGACTTATACAAAACAAGCTTAACATACTCTGCAGCTCAGCTGTGGAACAATCTTCCATGAGAAATCAAAGACATCACCAATCCCTATACATATAATCGCAAATTATTTGAACACTATGTCAGTACGGATTACCTTCCCCCTTAATAATAGAAATAATAATAATAATAACAAAACCCTAGTATAACAGCCAGTCCCCTTCTGGTATTCCACATAGCTAATAACTAGTGCCACACCATTATTTAATATTACTGAGTCGTGTAGTGTTGATTTTTGCATTTTCCCCATGCCTTTATAATGCATATCTTTTATATTGTTACTGTTCTCAGTTAGCCTTGAATGATGTGTGAATGAAATAATGTATGAAAGAGAGTGATAGATGGGCAGAATGTTAGACGGGCCTGGGTGCCCAATTCTTAACCCTTTGAAAATAAAGTTTGTTCATTCATTTGTTCATTCTCTCTCTCTCTCTCTCTCTCTCTCTCTCTCTCGCTCTCCTCTCTCTCTCTCTCTCTCTCCTCTCTCTCTCTCTCTCTCTCTCTCTCTCTCTCTCTTCTCTCTCTCTCACTTCTATAATCTTCATTTTTTTATGTTACTGCTCAGGCACACCTTGACTACTTCTCAATACATAATTTTGAAAAACATACACATCAAATTTAGACGGGCCATGGGTCCCAACTTAACCCTTTAAATAAAGTTTGCACATTGTTCACTCACTTCAGCACTTCATCACTCATCTCATTCTGCTCTCTCTCTCTCTCTCTCTCTCTCTCTCCTCTCTCTCTCTCTCTCTCTCTCTCCTCTCCTCTCTCTCTCTCTCTCTCTCTCTCTCTCTTTTTCTTTTTCTTTCTCTCTTTCTCTCACTCATCATATTCCTCATGTACCTTTCGGTCAAAGGTAACCCTTTTACACATAATGAGACATACACAATTATGGGCTCATGTACGACATTTCCCTTGCACTATGTACAATTCCCTGCATCCATTTGTTCATGTGGTCCCTCTTTCCACTGGTCTGTACATCTTCTTCTTCTGCTATCTTCTAGTTGGTAACATCTCTTCTCAATTTTTCCAAACCTTTGACCCTTTCGCCTTCTAATTTAAAATCTAAATGCCCAAAGGGGTTAACAATCCCCACTTTAGTCCCCGAATTTTTTTTCATTTACTGATCTTAAACTTCTTCTTGGATACATTGGTAAAACTTCTCAGGAAACCATGTCTTTTCTGTTTTAAATTTTAAAATTTTCCTGTTTTCATTTCGGGGGGGCTTTCTTTCTTGAACATGTTTTTCTAGGAATCTCATTCTTTGTTTGATTTACTTTTCGCTTTTTCTTTCATTGTCCAGGTTTGACATTGATAACGTAGAGGTGATAGAAAAATTGTGTTGTAAAGTGCTTTCTTAGTAGCTATTGATACATGTTTGTTCTAAGTCTGTAGATCATTCTCTCTCTCTCTCTCCTCTCTCTCTCTCTCTCTCTCGCTCTCCTCTCTCTCTCTCCTCTCTCTCTCTCTCTCTCTCTCTCTCTCTCTCCTCTAAAATATTTTCTACTAGATTTAGACAACAAGCCGGTCTCCGTGGCCAAAGGCTCACATTCACACACACACTCACATTTGAAGCTCAGCTGCGACCGATTTGTGCAGCAGACCATGTTGTGTTGTGTTATAATGTGCTGGTATGGGAGCCGGTCATTCAGAAAGCAATGGCAAACTACTGAACGTAACACTTGCCTTAACACTGTAAGAGATACGCAAAAAAAATTTTTTTTATTTTAGACATCAAAGAGGAAGAAAACTGTCTCAGAAACTTAAATACTTTGGCAATATTAAGACTATTCAGTGACACAGTAAATATCAGTGACACAGTAAATATCAGTGACACAGTAAATATCAGCGACCATGTCAGCATTGTTCTGTGTTCTGTGTTCTATGTCCATCACCATGCTGATCAGCTTCTGCCTCTTCTTTCAGGAACGGATTCCCACCACTGTTCTCCCCAAACTACTGGGATGTTTCATGTGGTTGGAGTGTTTCAGTTTCTGAGAAATGTTACAGTGTGTGGCAGTTTTCTTTGTTTAACCCCTACATGGTCATAGCCATTCAATGTCTCATTTATGTTCCACAGTTCCCATTGATTATGGAAACAAGTTATTGAAAGTTGATGATATTTTGCATTTCTTTCAACGCTGACTGTGATGTTTGGTTGGCATGTAGATTTGTCTTTGGAGATTATTATTTTTTCTGAAATTGTAGGAAAAGATGTTTATTTTCCGCAGAACTTGACAGGCAGGATCAACTTGTCAGTGTTGGCCTGTGGTGGCATTGTGGCTCGACCCTTGCCTGCTGGAATAGTGGTCATGAGTTTGATTCATATCAGGACAGTTTTAGATTTTGTTAATTGACCTGGTCCCCCATGTTGACCAATCCTTAAATGGGTACCAGGAAATGCCTTGTGAGGTAAAGGCGACCAGAGTGATAAAAACATCACCCAGAGTGATGATTTGTCTATAACAATGTGGGTCTGGCACTAAATGCCTATTTCGCCTTAAAGCATGTAAAGGGATCCTTTGCTTACTGACTTATTTGTAAATTACAGCTGTTTATAATTACTAAGTGTTGTGACGTAAGAAAGAATCACATTGTTTCACAATAAAGTATTCTTTATTTGATTGTACATTGCTGTTGTTTTCACATTTATGTGCTATTGCGCATTTCCTTGCCTTCTTCCTTGTTCATAAAGCCTGCCTTCTTCCTTGTTCATAAAGCAAAGGATGGTAGTGGTGCTGTGTTTATTTAAAGTTTAGCTACATTGTTATTCCTTTCAGTTGATACATCTTGAGTCTCCGTGGCAAAGTGGTCAAGCTGTTTGATTCGGGCTCCGAAGGTTGTGGGTTCGATTCGGGCCGCGTCCTTTGTTTCAAGAGTGAAATTTTTTGGAGACTCCTGTGGGTCATCGCTAGAGCTATACTTTCCGCATTGTAGAAAGAGACTGAGCCATATGGGATAAAACCCGGTGCAATAAAGTTGACCCTGTCGACTTTTAAGCGACTTTTTTGTTGTTGATATATCTTACTTCAACATGGCATCTTTGAAACCAGTGCTGCCTCCCCTTCATTTTAGATATATGTTGTCTTCTTCTTCTTCTTCTTCTGCTTCTTCTTCTTCTTCTTCTTCTTCTTCTTCTTCTTCTTCTTCTTCTTCTTCTTCTTTCTTCTTCTTCTTCTTCTTCTTCTTCTTCTTCTTCTTCTTCTTCTTCTTCTTCTGTTTCTTCTTCATCTTCATAAACTTTAGCTTGAATATATGTAAAGATAGCGTCAGTCAACTTGAGGTTGTAAACATCTCCATAGAGTTTGTCCTCAAATAGAGTGGGTGTAGGTCTAGGTAATTTGTCTCTGTTCTGTATATGTTGGTTTTTCCAAGAAGACAGAAATTCCACAATATAACATCCACGCAAAGTGTGTTCTGTATATGTTGGTTTTTCCAAGAAGACAGAAATTCCACAATATAACATCCACGCAAAGTGGAAAATTCTTAAACTGGTTATTCAGCACAACTATCTTGGAACAGTAAGATCTGATAGAAGATGCCTAGTAAAGATTTGAACAAGAACTAACATGGCAAGGGTGGCTTGTTTGCAGATGGAAAAATACTGACCAATAAAAAGTTGTTTGTTGCGGTGAGAAAAACGAGTGTTCAAGTGCTGTATAGAACCTATATCGCTGTTTGTATGCAAAACATGAACAATAAGCACACAAGTTAAAAAACATCTAATGGCAGTTTAAATTTGGTTTCTGAGGAACATGCAAAGAATACCATGGATGAACAGAAAAATTAAAGAAACTGCCCTGCAAGAAACTTATGAAGACCTTAACATTATTAGAAAAATTAGATGAAGACAGTGGAGATTTTTTTAGTTATTTATGAAGAGAAATAAACTTGACATCTTAATTACAACGGGTAAAATTGATGTGAAAAGAGCAAGGGGAAGCAAAAGGATAAACACCTGGATGGCTTGATCACTTGGCATAATCAGGCCAAGAAAACAGACCTGATGCTACACTCATGATCTTGCAAGGTGGCGAACCCTGACCACCCGCGCTGTCAGCACGGCACATTATGATGATGAATCTTTGACACCTCCAGCAAATGTTTAACTGTCGTCTTGCCAGTTCCACGGTCACATTCATCAATGTCTCCTATCTTTAGTTTATTGAGCATGTGATATTACAACCAGTGATCTCCTGTGCAGTCTGAGAATTGATAAATGTTCACTTCGGTTGAGTTGGCAATTTGCATCAACTTTCTCCATTGACAGCCAGATTATTTTACACAGACTATAAACATTATATATAATATATATATATATATATATATATATATATATATATATATATATATATATATATATATATTATATATATATATATATATATATATATATAATATATACTTTGAGCAGATTTTCTGTTTGCGGAATGTTGCCAGCGTAGTTGCAGTTTTCTGCCTACTCTTTACAATTTGCCCAAGTCAGTTTAAAGGGTTCCACCTGGACTGGGATTCAGACACAATGCTACTATGGCTACAGGCAGCCGTGCATGCTATTGCGTCACAGGGGCTCTCTGATAATAAATTATATATTTTAAATGTATCAAGTAGGACAACGCAAATATTTAAAAAGTTTGATGAATTTACCCATCTTGAGAGGTTGGTAATGAAACAGTTAACGGCGAGATAATAGACTTAATTGCACCGAGTTTATCTCCGCAGAAGGAGATGTTGCCTGCTGAAAGTATTGAACCACGCACAAATTCAGCAGCTCCAGCTGTAACCCCGAGGGGTGTGCATGAAAATGTTGCTTGTTGTCTGAATGATATAGTCTGGATGATATAGTCTGAATGATGTAGTCTGGATGATATAGTCTGGATGATATAGTCTGAATGATATAGTCTGGATGATATAATCTGAATGATATAGTCTGGATGATATAGTCTGGATGATATAGTCTGAATGATATAGTCTGGATGATATAGTCTGAATGATATAGTCTGGATGATATAGTCTGGATGATATAGTCTGAATGATGTAGTCTGGATGATATAGTCTGAATGATATAGTCTGGATGATATAGTCTGGATGACACGGTCTTGAAACAACCCCATGAAGTTCAGTGCATAAGACAGATAACTTGATAACTTCACCAAGGAAACATCCCCCTCTACAAAATATCGGTCCCTGTGATATACACTCCACCGTAGAGCATAAGCAACAGGAGGTTTCAAATAATGAGAAATGGTCCCTTTAACTTTTTGACACTCTGCATGGGCAGGTCTGCCCTGGTCATGACTCCTGTGTGTTTTTCTCCTGTTGTATATTTGCACCCTGATTTCCAGCATCGAGACATGTTTGTCATTTTTAGCAATGATCCCATAGTTACGCCACCATGTGTGCCTACCCACAAGCCATCCTGCCTTCAGAAATGCGACCATTGTACACCAGGTGAGCTTGACTCTAGTCCAACTTTTTGAAGACACATGACGGGTGTAGCATAGGTGGGAGCGCAAGTGAAAATTGAAATACTACTTTTATCGTTTATTTACTTATTCAGTTAGTGGAGATTTGTCCGCAGCAGATGAGCAATATCTCCTGCGGGCCTATTCTCGAACCGCACAAATCAGGCGGAGAGTCTGACGTTAGTACACGCTTACAAGGTCTAGACACTTGCGTTTGACAGGTGTACGCGCCCAGTGGTCCGGGTGCCTATACGACCCTTACATGCGGGACTTGGCTGAACGTCTCTAAGTCAAATCCCAAGGGTTTAGGGTCTGGCCATCGCTCGTCTCCTGCTCGTGGAGGCGAGGTCTTGGAGGTTTGACGCTGAGCCGCCAGCGTCTGCAGCCTAACTACCTTGTTCCAGACGTATTGGTTATCCATTCCTCTGGATAAAACGAGGCAAGGCCGAGAGAGGTAACATGTGGTTTGGGCACCACATGTTCTCTGAAGCTCTGCCCAGGCATTGTGATGGAATTTTGGCCAAATTCCAACTCACATACTTTGGTCTGTCAAGACTGTAAGGTGCTATTCACACCCGGTACATCAGGACCTATTATCCGTATTTTTCGGAGTTAATAGGTTAGGTTTTTAATGGTTCAGTCACAGAACTTTCTAGATCTTGTTGTATGGCTTGGGGATCATGTCTATCCACAGATATCCACAGTCTTGTGTGCTGCCAATTATTTCTGATACTGATATTCCTGCATGACATGCGTCACACGTCAAAGAGTCCAGCATCTTCTCTTTTGGTCTCCCCTGTTTCTCTTCCCTTCCAACTTTCCCGTTGTGACAACATATTCCAGCTTTCCCCTTCTTATAGCGTGCCAAAATATGTGAACTGTATTTTTCTCATGTGAGTAACTAATTCGGTGAGTGACTGTTTCCCGTTGTGATGACATATTCCAGCTTTCCCATTCTTATAGCGTGCCCCCCCCCCCCCCCCCCCCCCCCCCCCCCCCCAATGTGAACTGTCGTTTTCTCATGTGAGTAACTAGTTCTGTTTGTGAGGTGACTTCTTTCAAGATTTCGTTTTTCTCTCCATCCATCGTGGTCTCATCATTCTTTCATAAAACCACATCTCCGCAGCCTCCACATATTTTCTGACTTGTCTTCTAATTATCCATGATTGGCTTCAAGACATCAGAATTAGTTCTTTATAACTCTTAAGAACTCTGTTCATGATCAACAATTATTATTTAGTGGGAGCGCAATGCCTAGTACGCTTGTCTAGATACAAATATCATGTTGACAATGCCATAAGCAAAGCCAGGAAAGGTTTAACAGCATTGATGGAGATGACAGTAGCTGACACTGAGAAATGCCTGCTCTACCATAGACATGTGCTAAGCGGCATAGATCACGGTGTGGGTCTCCTCACTGTTAACAGGGCCCAGTTAGAAAGATTAGACAAGGTGCAAGATGAAGCAATGAGACTCATACTCGGATGCACAAGAGATACCCTGTGCATGGGCTTGCGATGCATCATTTATTTGTCCACCAAGCACAAGATTGTGCAGGTTAAAGCTACCTGAGAGCAGACCCTGTTTAAAAAATAAACACTTCGTACACTGCGCCACTGACGACTGACACAGAATGTATTTCAAAAGATATTGCTCCTGGCTGGCTGAGGCTGAAGAAATAATCAAGCAATTCCTCTAAAAAAAAAATTAATAAACCCTTTTCCACACCTTGGGTATATGGTTCTACATCTAGCCCCATAATTCTGTAGACCAATCGGCACTTGATGGCTGATGCGGTCAGTAACGTGCCGACCTTCTTTATTTTCCAGAATGTTTAGCACCCATTTTAGGTTGGGAGCCTATGCCATTTTGTCAAACAAAAGTCCTCGCCTCGAGGGGGGAGGAGGAGGGGAGTTGTACACATGAGTACAAACATGGCCAGCAGGCAAGCCGCTACGCTGTCGTGGTTCATTGTTGACGAAGACATGGTTGAACCGCTTGTGTTTTTATCGTTGTTTCATTTGTCAGTTCCCCCTTTGTTGTCAACATTGCTCTATAAATAGGCGTAAAAATCTGTCGTCGTTCATTCGCACTGCGAGCGCTAACAAGACAAGTCGTCTTAACCAGTCAAGAAGCCTGATACGGGGGGGGGGGGGGGGGTGGCACGTTGAAAGAACGTAAAGAAACACGCGGTATCCAAGATGTGCAGTGTGGGAGCCGACAAGAAGAACAACGTGGAAAGCCTGCCGGCGAGCTGTAACAAAGAACCTGAAACTACAGCTATTACTGAAACTACCACGAGGGAGAAGATCGACAGCCCACCACATACAAGAGCCAAACCTACGGAGAAGCAGAGAGAGAGAGAGGAGAAAGACACCAGAGTCGGAAACACCGACTCACCGACAAGCAAGTGGGTTATCAAGCGTATCCAAGTGGAGCTATAAGACGAAGAAATCATGAAGCAGCTTCGAGAAGAGAATCTAGACATCCGATTCTTGAAGGCGGAGCGGCTCCTCACCTACTCCAAGATTCCCACAACCTTGGCGGTGGTGACGACAGAGGGCAGCGAGATGCCGACCACAGTATCAATCAACAAGAGAACGCAGCAGCCAGAGAGATTCACCCCAAGGGTCAGTCAATGTACCAGATGCCAGAAGGCCGGCCACAGCAGAGCAGCATGTCGTAGTAAAACGGAAATATGCCGGTACTGCGCCGATTACCACGCCTTGAAGGAGTGTCCGCTGGCCAAGCTGGACACGGACTTCCGAGCACCCAGCAACAAAAGAAAGTGCGCCAACTGTCTGGGCAAACATGGAGCAAGATACTTGGGCTGGCCGTACCTCCAAAGACACAGAGACGTGTTAAAGATCGCCATCATCACAAAGACTCCATACAACGAAGCAATGCGGAGGTGCGGGACAGCCACGGGCATCTCGCCAGATGAAAGAGCCCAACTACAAAGCCAGATCGACGAGTTAAAGAAACAAGTCAAGGCACTGCTGACGCCTAACCCGACCAGCGACAACGAGAATCTACTGGCGGAAATAAAGGAGATCTAGCAAAACATCAAGCAAGAAGTGAAACAAATGGCCGCCTTGAAGCAGAAAAACGAAGAAATGATACGCATCATAAAAGCGGAGAGAGAGAGAGAGAGAGAGAGAGAGAGAGAGAGAGAGAGAGAGAGAGAGAGAGAGAGAGAGAGCGTCTAAAAGCTGAAATGAAATCAACTCAAAACAAACCAACAGAAGCCATGCAAGAGACCACAGAGAAGCCGCAAGAAACCCAACAAACAACCGAGCCGGAACAGCAAGATAAAACCAGCAGCGAAACCACGACTCTCTTTGTAGAAAGATTTTATGACGTTTTCCTACCAAATATACCAACGTCATAAAATCTTTCTACAAAGAGACACGTTGCTGCGTAAGAACAGAAACAGGCAAACTCTGACTGGTTTTCAGTCGAAACAGGAGTGAAACAGGGTTGTGTCTTATCACGATGCTTTTTGGAATAGCTATCGATTGGGTCATGCGCAAATGCACAAGCAACACAAATATGGGTATCCATTGGGTTGACAAAATCTAGAAGACCTGGACTTTGCCGACGACATAGTGCTTTTGAGTTCAACACATCCGGATGCCAAGAGAAAATAAACCACCTCCAAAATGTTTCAGGGCAAATTGGTCTCCAAATTAACACCACAAAAACAAAGACTATTGATCTTACCAACAGTTCAGATGAGACCAAATTGAACAGCTACGTTCTTGAAAAGTCAACAGCTTCACATACTAGGAAGCAAAATGACATCCACAGGGGATTCAACACCAGAAATATCATCTAGAATCGCACTGGCATCTAGTGCCTTCAATAAAACTGTCAAACATCTGGAAGTCAAAGACACTCAGCAAACACACAAAACTTAAAATCTTCAACTCTTGTGTGATTCCAGTATCAACGTATGGATGTGAAAGTTGGAAATCAACGGTAGCTTTAGATAAAAAATTAGACAATTTTGAGGAACAAATGTCTTAGAAGACTTCTAAACATCCACTGGACAGACTTCAGAACCAATTCGCAAATAAGACAAGAGACTAAGCAAGATACAGTATCCAATTTCATAAGAAGACGCCGTTGGAACTACATCGGCCATGTACTCAGAATGGACAAGACAAGACTCCCCTACCAAGCCCTCATATGGTCACCGGTATGGAAAAGAAAACGGGGAAGACCAAGAGAGACCCTGCGTAGAACCATCATTAGAGAAGGCTCATTCAATGGCCAAGTAAATATCCAAGATCTACAACAGATAGCAGCGAACCGCCAGGCATGGAGAGACAGGACTTCTGCCTATGCGCCGCCTTAGGCTCAAGAGGAAAGACTAACTAACTAAACCACGACGCCCGAAACACCCAAGGGGAAACCAACATCCCGCCAGACAGCAGAAGAAAGACAAGATGAGGAACCTTTCGACGCCATGAAGTGGTTTACAAAGGAACCTACCTTGGAAGAATTGGAGGAGTGCATAGAAGCAGAAAAGAAACGGACAAGGCAAGAAGGACTCAGGCACAAGGAATACATAAGGAGACAGGAAACAAAAGGAAAGAAGGTGAAGAAACCCAGGGGAAAACCGACAGAATACCGTGAACTACGCTATGACTATGATACCGGCATCGAGTACTATATAGAGGACGGAGAGATCATCCCATGGCTGACCACGGAGGAAGCAATCGAAAGACAACAAGAACTTAAACGCGAAAGTGGAAAAAAAAAACGCAAGGAGGTAAATAACATCGAAAAGCTTCTACAGGCACTACACAGAAATGGAGGCAAAACTATCAAATAAAAAGTCATTTGAAGGACTGCAACCAATCAAGCCAGACGAGCCAGGAGCCTGCACCAACAAAGAAAACCACAAGAGGAAACATGTACAAAGGACAGCCGCCGACCGATCCCTCTGCTGACGTCACAGACACAAACGCTACATAACCAGTCCGAGATAGGACTCACAAGCTATAGCTACCACGAGGGAGAAGATCGACAGCCCAACACAGACAAGAATCAAGACAACAGAGAAGAAGGAAGAGAAAGACACCAGAGCCTGGAACACCGACTCTAAAATCAATCCGATGGGTTGTCAAGCGGATCCAAGTGGAGCTGACAGACTGAAGAAATCCTGAAGCAGCTACGAGAAGAGAATCTTCACATCCGAATTCTTGAAGGCGGAGCGGCTCCTCACCTACTCCAAGATACCTACAACCTTGGCAGTGGTGACATCGGAGGGCAGCGAAATGCCGACCACAGTATCAATCAGCAAGAGACATACAACAGCCAGAGAGATTCATCCCAAGAGTCACTCAATGTTCCAGATGTCAGAAGGCCGGCCACAGCAGATCAACGTGTCGCAGTAACACGGAAATCTGCCGATACTGCGCCGATCATCACGCCTTTCAAGGAGTGTCCGCTGGCTAAGCTGGACACCGACTTCCGAGCACCCAACAACAAAAGAAAGTGCACCACTGCCTGGGCAAACATGGAGCAAGATACCTGGGCTGTCCGTACCTGCAAAGACACAGAGACGTCTTAAAGATCGCCATCACCACAAAGACACCATACAACGAAGCAATACGGAGATGCGAATCAGCCACGGGATGCTCACAAGTGGAAAGAGCCAAACTGCAAAGCCAAATAGATGAGATAAAGAAGCAAGTCAAGCTACTCCTAACACCGTCACAAACCAGCGACAATGAAAAACTACTTGCTGAAATGAAGGAGGTACAGCAAAGCATCAAACACGAGATGGAACGCATGGCCGAGAACGAAGAAATCCTACAAATGATCAAGACTGAAAGAGAACTGCATAGAGCTGAAATGGAAATCCCCCAAAACAAACCAACAAGAACTCACAGAGAAACCGCAAGACGAAAACCAAGAGATCGAGCCCGAACCGCAAGTCACAGCCAGCAGCCCAAACGCGACGCCTGAGGCAGACGAAGGGAAACAAATATCTCGCCAGACATCCGAAGAAAACCGAGATGAACACCCTGATGACGACACCGAGAGAGCACAGGTTCCTACCTTGGAGGAGCTACCAGAATCGCAAAGAGTGGAGAAACTCAGGCACCAGGAATTCAAAAGGTGTTGGTGTGAAAGAGAAAAGAAGAAAAAAAAAAAAAAAAAAAATCAGGAGACCGGTAGAATACCCAACTAGACACTGGAACGTGATTATGCCGACTACTCGTACTACATAGAAGACGGAGAAAGAAAACCATGGCTGAGCGCGGAGGAAAAAATCGAATGGCAACAGAAGCTCAAACTCGAAGAAGAAAAAAGGCACAAGGCGGAAAATAGAAACGTCGAAAAGCTCCTACAGAAAATACACAAAAAAGGAGACTAAAAGACCTAATGAAAAGTCCTTATAAGGACGGCAGCCAGTCAATCCACACGAGCCAGGAGCCTACACCAACAAAGAAATCCACAAGAACAGACGAGCACAAAGGATAGCCGCTGACCTATCCCCCAGCTGACGTCACAGACACAAACGCTACATAACCAGTCCGAGATAGGACTCACAAGACAAAAGTTAGGGTGAATAAACCCACAAAAACCACGGACCTCAACAATAACCACAGCTGAAGAGGCAGGTTGAACGAGGCCGAATTTGGAATTTTTGTTTTGAAAATTGGAATTGGAATTGGACGCGCGAAGTGAGGTTTCCCCAGGGTAGATCTAGTTTTCATTTAATCTCATTATCTTAGTTTTAACTCTATGGATATTTAGACCTAATTGTTGCGTTCTCTCATTACGTGTTTATCTTACATTGCATCTAATTTGTGTGGAGGGTAGGAAAACTTTGGCTGGTTGGATTTTACAGCTAGTTTTTTAAGGGATGTACCAGCCAGTTCCACGCTTATTTTCCTACCATGTTGAAAAATGCACCCTCAGTCACCAGCAATGGTACCTCATCATATTCTTTATTGTAAAAGAATCAGACTGCTACTTGTACCATTAGTGTTGGGACTCTTCGCTGCATGTTAGGACGAGCAAGAATAGGAATGTCTCGAGTGCTGTGACGTCGTTCTTGACTAAACACAAAAGAAATTGTATGTCGCTGTTTAGCCGGTTAAATATTTTGCGAGTCTTAGTAAATAAAAAAAAAGCACGGCGTTACAAAACAAAACAAAAAACTTAGTATTCTTTATTAATTTTAGTTAAATATAATAATGCATTCTAATCGTCAAAAATAATATATCTCAGATAATTAAAGAAACAGACACCTAAAAATTAACAGAAATGGGTTGGAAATGTGGTAAAATAGTAAGGTGTTCTGGCGTCGAGGGGTATACTTTTGTAATTATTGTCGTAAACGGAACAAATAAACCGTGAGGCTCGACAACAGACAACAAGTGTTTATAATTATAGTGTTCCACCTAAGACTAAGACTGAGTGTATAGATGGAATCTCAGATTCCTAGCCATCACATCAGGCAGAATGTGTGCGCAACAAGGCCACCATATCGAGAAGGAAGACAACCCAAAGCTGTGAAGGTTCGTGATTAAATTGAACTTTTC
Organism: Cepaea nemoralis; assembly: GCA_014155875.1. Taxonomy (NCBI): domain Eukaryota; kingdom Metazoa; phylum Mollusca; class Gastropoda; order Stylommatophora; family Helicidae; genus Cepaea; species Cepaea nemoralis. Next base: position 14,525 of record JACEFZ010004777.1, on the reverse strand, counting down.
TGTTCGTTCGCTTGGTCTTCTGACTCTTCATAAAATTGACGTTGGAGATGAAACTTTTTTACTTTCAGTCTTAATGTTAATGAACGAGATTTTAACAGCCGCTGTCCTATCTGTCTTCCTGAAGCTTTTAACCTGCTACCAGCAGTCTTCTGTACACTCATTTCATCTACTAACTGTGGCAGGACCTTGTACGAGCACTTTTCCGATTGACGGTCCCAAATAGTTCCGCAGTGAATAATAAATATTAGGTGTAAAACAGGGCCTCATTGGGTGATACTAAATTACGAAACGAAACACGGCAGAATGTTGGTTAATATATCACCTTTACTAATAATCTTGAAGAAATAAAAAACAACCAGTAACGCATTTTCGCAGTGTTGGTTCATCATCATCATCATTATCATAATCATCATCACCATCATCATCATCAGGTGCAATGCCGATAAGCGTGGAAGGTCATGGTTCCCGGGGGTTTGCATCAAGTGCTCGAAAGATACTCTATTATATGCGTCCTCTAAGTGTATGGCGGCCGCACATGTCTCTTCTCTGACCTGAAATCCTTCGTAAACATCTTGAGCAAAGACTGCCGCATTCAGTCATGACTCTTTGTTACGTCTGTATCCTCCAAGTGTGGGCGGGAAGCAGCCGAGCTGTTCCAAGTCCCAAGCAAGTCTGTGTGCTACAATTTTCTCCAGTAACTTGCCAGCAGTGTTCTGCATCGTAATGATTCTGTAGCCGCTTATCTTGGAATGGTCTTTGTTCGGTTTTGGCAGCGGCAGCAAGTAGCTGTGTAGCCATTCCTCTTTGATCTGACCCCTCTGGATACTGGTGTTGAATTCTCTGGCCAGTTCTTCCATGTCATCATCTGATATCACCAGTAGGTCACCATATCGGATGCCGTCTGGGCCTGGGGCGGTGTTAGGTGATTTCTTGAACATCGCACGCATTATCTCAGCTGTGATTATCCATTCTTCGTCTGTCCCGACCCCCTCACACAACTGAGAGAGTGTCGTTGTGGTCCTCTGTCTGGCGGGCTCGTCTTTCTGGTCAGTCTGTTCCAACACTAATAGTTCCAGTAGCAATCTGATTACATGTCCGTCTTGCCTTTCCTCTGAGCGTTGAGCGTCGGCCAGATCCCCTCGTCACTCCTCGCTGTCTCATTCTAACCAGACTATGGTGATCCATTTGCTCCTCCGAGATGTACATATGCTCCCACAAGGCCGCAACCACATCTGCCTTGTCATGCATCAAAACTCCACCAAGTTCTGCCGAGCCAGCCAATCTGTCCGCCTGTTCATTCCCAGCACACCGGCATGCCCAGGAGAAAAGATCCAGGTGATGCTTGCTACCCGTTACCTCCGAAGCGAAGCAAGCCACTCTGCACGAAGCTTGCCTGTTCTCACCCTTCTCAGCATGCTTTCTGAGTCAGTTACAATCACAATATGTGTATGTATCGTGTTTTCTATCCAGCGGAAAGCTGCACTGACCGCCTCCACCTCCATTCTTAAGCTACATGTAGTGTCATCATACGCCAGGCTCTCCTGCACCAAACGCCGACCATTAGTTTTTGCCAAGAACCCCCAAACACTTCTCCTACCTCTCAACACCGACCCATCCGTGTAGATAATCACATCACCCGGACGAGAATTTTCCTGAATTAGTTGCTGAATTTCCACTTCTATGGCCCCTGCTGGCCACTCCCTGCACTCCCTGTTCAATGTGATTATAACTCTGCACAAGTCTGACTGCACGGCTGGCACTCTGGCCCATTCTTCTCGTCGCCTGATGTTCTCCAAGGGGCACACCTGTCTGATCGTATCCTCCGCCTGAGGCATCCATGATTTCCCTCTTATCAGTCTCTGACCCTTAACTACGTCCAGCGCCTCATGCAACGGGTGATCTGTGTCTGCAGCTACTCTGAGGTATGCCTTCGCTTGCATCACCTTGTGCCTACCAGCAACAGTAGGCAGATCAAGGATGTAACGCATACACACTACTGGAGTGTCTCTGGTGCATCCCAGAATGACCCGCATAGCTTCATTCTGTATGCGTTCTAATTTCACCAGCTGACTCTTTGAGACAGTGAGCAGTCCTAGTCCATAATCAATCACTGAGAGGATCAAGTGCTGGTATAGTGTGAAGAGCATGCTCTGCTCTGTGTCCATTGCAGCCATACTTTTAAGTGCATTGAGTCCCTTTTGAGATCTTGTCACAACCGTCTCCACATGGTCCTTGAAGGACATACTCCTGTCAAATGTGATTCCCAGATACTTCAGTTTGTTCTCTCTGTTGACGCTTCTACCATCTATCGTGAGGATTGGGGCATCATCTCTCACAATCCTGTTGTCCAGAGAGCACCACAACACAGCCGCCTTTTCCGGGTTGATGACAGCACTCATTTCAGTGCACCAGTCAATCACTTTGTCTACTGTCATCTGTAGCTCCTGGGCTGTTTGATCCCTATTTCTCCCCTGCCTGTATGCAAAAATATCATCTGCAAATGTTAGAATCCTTCCAACCCTTGGTGCTTCTAGGTATGCAATCTTGCTCGTATACACATTAAAGAGCACCGGTGAGATTGCAGATCCCTATGGCAGTTCCGGGGTTAAAATATGTGGCTCTGAGGTCCATGCGCCCAGACGGAGAGCAACCTGACGAGAATGCAGGACGGCTGCTATCCAATTCACTAACCAGGGATTGACCCCCTTCTCCATAAGTGTGGTCATCAAAATATCATAGCGAACTCTCTATTGTACGCATCCTCGAGATCAAGCGCTGCCGCCATCGTTTCCTGTCTACTCTGGAACCCCTCATAAACGTCAAAGGCAAAGGTGGCCGCATTCGACCAGGTATCTTTTCCTGGCCTGTAGCTCCCCAGGCCTCTTGGAAGAAGCTTCCCCCTTTCCAAAAAATCCTGCAGCTTAACGCGACTATCTTCTCTAAAACCTTCCCCAATGTATTTTGAAGGGTGATGATCCTAAAGCCGCCAATCTTTGAATGATCCTTGTATGGTTTTGGAAGAGGGATGAGATAGCTATGCAGCCAATCCTGCGGTACTGACGCTGTGGGGGGAGGAGGGATTAGGAGGAGGAGGGGGGAAAGAGAAGGAGGAGGAGGGAGGAGGAGAGAGAATGAGGAGGGGAGGAAGGAAAGGAAGGTGGAGGAGGAGGAGGGAGGAGGAGGAGGGTAGAGGGAGGAGGAGGAGGTAGAGGGAGGAGGAGGAGGAAGGAAAGGGAGGAGAAGGGAGGAGGAGGAAGAAGAAAAAAAAATATGACAGTTGGCAGCGCTGGAATGAGAGGAAGACGTGTAGAAAATTTCATCTCAATCGGATGGGCCGTTCGCGAACGTATAAAGGACATGCATATATATTTACATACATACATCCTAATTTATATATTAAGATTTATTTTTTTGCAAATTACAGGACGTTAGGTCAACATCAGAATTTTTCAACCGCTGTCGATGTACTAGGCAAGATTACGCTCAGTAGTTTGCCATTGTTTTCTGAGCGGCCAGCTCACATATCCCGCAAGTTACCAACGCGGCGAGAACCGCAACCGATTCTCGCGCAGGTTACGTTACTCACGAGAATATACGGGATTACGGAGAAAGACGTTAACCCCTAGGCCAGGGAGACCAGCGATAGACATGTTATTATCTGAGTAATGAATGATAGACACTTTATTGTCCGACGAATGAATGAATGAATGAATGATAGACACTTCTGATGAATGAATTTATGATGGATACTTTATTATCCGATAAATGAGTGATAGACACTTTATTATCTGAGGAGTGAATGAATGACAGACACGTTATTATCTGAATAATGAGTGATAGACACTTATTATTTGACAAATGAATGATAGACATATTATTATCTCAATAATTAATGATAGACACTTTATTATCTGATGAATTAACGCTAGACACGTTATTATCTGATAAATGAATGAATGATAATCACGCTATTATCTATGAATGAATGATAGACACGTTATTATTTGATGAATGAATGAATGATAGACACTTTATTATCCGATTAATGAACTAATTGACATAAGCCTGGGTCACTGACATTGAGTTGAGTGACCGGGCAGGAGGAAGAATGGAGATGAGAGGGGGAGACAGTAAATTGACTGATCTGGCTACGAGGAAAACAATCAACCCTCAGAAATAATGGGGCGGATATGAGTGGAAATCCCCAGGGGGGGGATGGGTCGAGGGAGAGTTGTGTGTTGTGTGAAGTCAGGCGACTGGAAAGGCAGTGAGAGAGGAGACCGACTGCGGGTCAGGTCGTTTAAGGGAGAGCTCCGTGTGGTGTTATTCTGGTAGTTGGGAAGACAGGCCGGAACCCAGAGTGGGTTCTGTATTGAGTGTGGGCCTACACCCAGAGTGGGTTCTATAGTTGAGCAGTGGCTCCAACCCAATGTGTGGGTTGTATTGTGAGAGACCCAGCCGTGGATAGTAGCTGGATTACCTGTCTTGTGGATTGAGATTAGAAGCCAGCCGTGAGAAGGCATTGATGTGTGCTGGTTAAATTGTGAGGAGGATATTCATATTCTATGGATTACGTTATGTTTCTGGATGTATAAACCTGTTCCGTTTGTCCGTCTTATTTTTGTAATAAAGGATTATGTGCGCCAACGGAATCTTGTTTTAATGCCTGGTGAATATGCACTGCGGGGGTGAGTTACATTGCAAGACAGATATCTCCATTGACACACCATGAACATCGTTACCTAGACAACGACCATCACACAAAACTTATCATCAATATCATGAACAGTATCATCGTGAGAACTTCGTGATATTATCATCAAGAGAAACGTGTGACACTAATGATAGACACATTATTATCCAATGAATGAATGAATGAATGAATGAATGAATGATAGACAGTTTAATATCTGAGGAATGAATTAATGATAGACTACTTTATAATCTGATGAATAAATGATACACATTTTATTATTTGAATAATGAATGATAGACACGTTATTATTTGAATAAGGAATTATAGACACTTTACTATCTGATGGTTGAATGATAAAAACTTTATTATCTGAATAATGAATGATAAATACATTATTATCTGATGAAAGAATGATAGACACTTTATTATCTGATGAATGTGTTAGTTAACGATAGACTCGCTATTATCTGAATAATGAATGGTAGACACTTTATTATCTGATGAATGAATGAGTGATAAACACGTTTTTATTCGATGAATGAATTAAAGACACTGTATTATCCGATGAATGAATGACAGACACTTTATTATATGATGAATGAATGACAGACACTTTATTATATGATGAATGAATGACAGACACTTTATTATATGATGAATGAATGACAGACACTTTATTATATGCTGAATGAATGACATACACTTTATTACATGATAAATGAATGGTAGACACTTTATTATGCGATGAATGAACGATAGACACTTTACTATCCTGATGAATGAATGATAGACACTTTATTATTTGATGAATTTTAAATATTGAGCACAACCCACTACTGGCAACGCCGATCGCACTCCGGCACGAACCTAAGGCCTATCCACGTCATGGAAGCACTGCACTCGAGTTTCACCCTCGTTTGAGCTCGTCAGTAGTGCATATCCCTGACCGGATCCGGAAACAAGCCCCAGATCACACCTCAGTGCTTCCATGACGTGGATAGGCCTTAGGTTCGTGCCGGAGTGCGATCGGCGTTGCCAGTAGTGGGTTGTGCTCAATATTTAAATTTCAAATCCCGAAAAAACCAAATAATCTATTTGATGAATGAATCTCATCCCATCTCATCATGTTCCTCTTGTACCTTGCGGTGTCGAGGTGAAATATAAACTTCGTGAGAGTGCCCGATTATGGGCTTCATATATCGATATTCCCATGGACTCTGCTATTCCCTCCGTCCAACGTTTACGTGGTCGGCCTCTTCCTCTGATTCCATCTGGTCTGTACATCATTGCTTGTTGTGGGATGCTGTTGATTGGTAACCTACTTGCATGGCCAAACCATTTGACTTGCTGCTTTCTAATAAAATCTAGTACTGCTTTAACCCCCACTTTAGTCTTGATTTCTTAATTTCTGATCTTATCTCTTCTTGATACGTTGAGTATTCTTCTCAGGAACCTCATTTCTGTGTTGTGATTTTTCTTTTCTCTTTTTCTGTCATTGTCCAGGTTTGGCATTGGTAGCATAGAGTTGGCAGGAAGATTGTGTTGTAAAGTGCTTTCTTAGTAGTTATTGATACATGTTTGTTCTTTAGTATTGGTGCCATTTGTCCAATGAGTTGATTTGCCTTATTGCACCTATTTTCGATCTCGTCTTCTGATCTGCCATTTGATGATATTATACTTCCTAGGTACTTGAAACTCTTCACTTGTTTCAAGGGATGTTCGTTTAGGTGAATTGTTGTTGTTTGTTCTTCTTTAGTTATAGTCATTACCTCTGTTTTGCTTGTGCTAATTTTCATGTTATGTTCCCTACACATTTCGTTTAGACTATTCATGTGGTCTTGTAATTCAGCTTCTGATTTTGCTATTAGTGCTTGGTCATCCGCAAACAGGAGTTCTCTAATGGTTAGATTTGCAGATGGTTCTTCTTCTGTGTTCTCGTCATGCGGTGTCTTGAGAGACACTTATTATCTGATGAATGTATGAATGAATGGATGATAGACACGTTATTATCTGATGAATAAATGATACACACTTTATTATCCGATGAATGAGTGATAGATGTTTTATCATCTGATGAACGAATGATAAACAATTTTTATTTTATGAATGAATCAAAGACACTTTATAATCCGATGAAAGAATGATAGACACTTTATTATCTGAATAATGAATGAATGAATGAATGAATGATAAACACGTTACTATCTGAATGTTGTTTGATAGACATTTTATTATCTGATGAATGAATGGATGAATGATATACACTTTATTATCTGTGATGGGATTGCCCCTGTCGTCGCTTAAAAGTCGTTTAAATGTCGACTTCATTGCATCGGATTTTTATACCACATGGCTGAGTCTCTTTCCGCAGCGCGGAAAGCGTCGCACAAAGTACGAACTCCGTAGCTCCAGCGACGACCCTCAGGAGTCTCCGAAAAAATGCACTCATGAACCGAAGGTTGCGGTTGACGGAATCGAACCCACAACTTTCGGAGCCCGAGGCAGATGGTTTGATCACTTCGCCACGGAGACTCCCCTGTGTTGTCATCTACAGCACAATCTTCACAAAAACCTGCCAATAGATGGAGGAATCCAGAAAAGAAACCTCAACCGTCGAAGTTGAAAAATGTTGACCAAAATGGAACAAGGGTTGAGAGCGAACATCTACCCACTTCAATGGATGCTGTGCAAACGTTGAAAGAAGAAGAAGAAGAAGAAGAAGAAGAAGAAGAAGAAGAAGAAGAAGAAGAAGAAGAAGAAGAAGAAGAAGAAGACCTTAGCTTTAGCTACACCCAAAAAGCGACAACGTGACTTTAAATTACAGAATCCGCATACGTAATTGTCGTATTCGAGAATCGCCATCACTAAGTCGACAAACCTTTGTGGGCCAATAGTTTTAGTGTTTTTGTTACTCTTGCTAGCAAGGCTGTGGCGAATTCGCAATCCTACATACCACGTTTAATGCACAGCTGCAGCCAATTTTGTAGCAGACCACATTGCACTGGTTTCCATACACTCATATAAGCGTAGGCTGTTTAGTAAGCAATGTCAAACTAATGAACGCAAAATTGTTTAGCAAATTGCAACAGCCAAGAAGTGCTGAGGTTGTGGAGACGTCATGTAACGGACGTGCAATTAACAAATTATTTCAAAAGCAGTCGACGTGACCGAAAGGACGAGGGCGTTCTAACTTCGAGCTCTTAAACTTTCGGCACGCTGATGGCAAGTTACGACTATCTTAGGACATCCTCGTCCGGTAGGGACAGTCATGAGCAACAGGCGACACCAGACCGTCATCCAGCTACTGATGGCGATGCTGGATAGATTGAGGCGGTGGCTTGGAGGAATATCGTCAGCAGAGTTGATCCAGAAAATCAATTACTGAGATCTGTGGAGAGTCATGAACGCCTACGCCAGCTGGCATGGCATTTGATGATGATGATGATGATGATGATGATGATGATGATGATGATGATGATGATGATGATGATGATGGCGAGTTCATTCAATACACCGGTCAGTTGAGTTTAAACGTCGATTCTCGCTCAGAAAGCAATAGCTAACTACTGAACGTAAAAGAACATTCTGCTGTGTTTCGTATTTACCGGTATCCAATGAGGCCCTGTAAGGGAGACTGTTTACACCTAAGAGTTATCATTCACTGCGGAACTATTTGGGACCGTCAATCGGAACAGTGCCCCTTGTACGTATTAAAGGCTGTCAGTGATCATATTCAGGGATATATTTTTAACCCTTTTAGGACGGAACAACATTGGGCCAAATTTAGGTTTCCCTCTGAAGAAGACGGAGCCATTTTTTTGGAGTACAGAAATGACTGAAGTGACAATTTTATAAATTCAAAAAAAAATATTAGAACCCTATATAGATATATACAAGTATATATATTCTTAAAGAGGATATAGTAAAGTTTATTTCTGTGTATGATTGAAGTTGTTTTGTTCATGTTTACGCAAATTTGATAACCTCATTTGTATTTTGTGAAAAATAAAATATTTCATACCACTATGTATGAATTGGTACTAAATATTTTTAAAAAATGGTACTCACCTAAAATTTCCTCATTGAATACCTACACCACTTTAGAATAATTTAAACACTTATGGTTAAATAAACAACACCTATGAAGTCCCTATTGACATTTGTAATAGGTTGGCTATCAACTGGTGACATGTTTTTTGGTCCGGCCATTGCTATGAAAGGGTATAGATAAAACGATCTTCTTATTCCCAACACACAAAACTACGGGGACACGAGGTTGAAATCCTCATGGGCACTTTCTGTATCACTAAAGTCATTATCTGACAGTCCTGAACTGACAAAATCGCTACTATCAGAGCTAGTCAATGCTAGTACGTCTTCAGGTTCAAAGCTGGCCATTTTAGAACTCAAAAATCCACAAAAAAATGGGTTACTTCGGAAAAAATTGCACAAAATGATGTCCACTTATCTGAATCACGCTAGAAACGGAAATGTGGCGGCTAAAATGGCTGACGATTGCAAGGAAGCATTTGATTGGTCTGTACTATTGTACTATTAAAAGCAAACCAATCAAAGCAGTTCTTACAATGGGATTGCCAAATCGGCCAAACCGGGTTTTTTCACTATGACCGTGTGGTGACGTCACGGCCAGTATATCGGCCTCGCCGGGGTCTAAGGTTAAAAATTTGTTGCGTATCCCTTACGGGACGTTGCAGTCAACACCAGCATTTTCAGCTGCTATTGATGTACTAGGCAAGTGTTATGTTCAGTAGTTTTAGGAATGTTAATTTCCATAACTTCAGTTAACTACATAATTTAATCCCTGTTACAAGGACGATTCTAGCATATTACAGTCCCTAGCGTTTGTATATAATATGCAATTGTCCTGCAAATAGATTGCAGAAGTGAGGCATTATTCGCAGTGTGGTGCAAACAATACTGAGCGTTATTCTCAGCGCGAATGACATATAATCGATCCAGCATGTGCAAATGATAGGCCTACTGAGCATTATACACAGCACGCTGTTAATAATATTGAGAGTTACAAGATAAAACAAGTAGCACAAGATGTTGATATACACTCTTGATGACAGTGAGGGCCCTCCGGTCCAGAAACATTTATTGCATTCATCGATCGGTCTAGCAGTCCACCACACACTCAACCAGAAGTGATCCACAACACATTCAATTTATGTGATTCTTTATTTCAATAAATACATTACACAATAGCACTTGCTTGCCTTCTACGTTATTATATTACTGTCTTCTATTATATGTGTGGATATGTAATTTGCCGGCTTCCTGGCCTAGAGGTTAGCGACTTTTCTCCGTAATCTCGTATACTCTCGTAAGTAACGTGACGACAGTGAGAATCAGCAGTGGTTCGAATCGCGTCGGTAACTTACTGGGGTATGTGAGCCGGCCGCTCAGAAAGCAATGGCAAACTACTGAGTGTAATCTTGCCAAGAAATCAACAATCAGCTGAAAGATGCTGATGTTGACAGCAATGTCCTGTAAAGGATATGCAAACAATATGTAATTAATAAATGCACTGTCCCCAACATATCCCAGTTAGTATTCCTCGAATGTATCAATGGTAGTAAACATCACGTGACCAGTCGTGATTGAGAATAATACATTGCAGAAAGACAAAAGATATAAGGGAAGATAATGTATATAAATGGCAAATAACAGAGGGCCAAATATAGACCTCTGAGGTACTTCAATATTAAAGGTAATGGTTTGAGATAACGATTTATTGTGTGATACTGTACTACTTGTTTTCTGTTTGATAAATGATTGTATTAATATTATTGTATTAAAAAATTGCTGTCATTGTTTCTAGTTTATTTCATTAAAATAGTATGATCTATCATATCGAAGATAGGGAGAGATAAGGAGAGAAAGAGAGAGAGAGAGAGACAGAGAGAGAGAGAAAGAAAGAGAGAGGGAGAGAGAGAGAAAGAAAGAGAGAGGGGGAGAGAGAGAAAGAGAAAGAAGGGTGGAGAGAGAGAAAGAAAGATAGAGAGAGAGAAAGAGAAATCAAATCAAATCAAATCAACTTTATGTTAAAAGGGTCACAAATTGGGCACGCAGGCCCGTCTTACATTCGGCCCTTCCAATCACTCGTCTTTCGTTCATCTACAGCATTATACATTTACATAGGAAGAAAAATAAACGTTGTGAAATTAATGTTGTAAACATAAACAAGGCAAATTACCATGTTATGAGGCCCATCTCCCACCTACCCATACATCACCCCACCCACACACACACCCACCTACCCACACACACACATACACACACACACCCAGGGACACATACATACCCCACCAACTGACCCATCCCCCTACCACACATCCCCCACCCACACACACTGCCCTCACGCTGTTCCCCCAACCAAAACACACTAGCCACCCACAAACATCACCCACCAACCCACACATCCCACACCCACCCACATACACATCCTAACCCACACATCCTCTCCCCACCCACAACTCCAATCACCCATCCCCCAGCCACACCTCCATTGACCATATATTCCCCACCCATGCACACACACACCCCCCACCAACCCACACATCGCACATCCCCAAACCATACACACATATCCCCACCAACTGACATCTCCCTACCCCCACACCACCACACATCTCCCTAACCACCTATACATCCCCAATCCACTCACACACACCCAACCACCCACACATACATCCTCCACCCACCCACACATGCCCTAACCCAATCCCCCACCACACACATCCCCCACCCGCACATCACATACATCTCCTACCATGCAATATTCCCAACCCACACCCGCACACACACACATATCCCTTACCAACACATCCCACACCCACATACCACCACACATCCCCACCTACACCCACACACATATCCCCCCCCCACATACCACACAATATCACCACCCACACCCACACAGATACCCTCACCCACCCACCCCCATATCCCCACCCACACCCACAAAATCCCCCCACCCACACACCAACCCCCCACACCTATCCCCTACCAACCATCACACACCCCCCCACCCACACACACACCCCACCCCCCCAACCCCAAACACCACCCCCCATCCCCACACACCCACACTCCCCCCCCCCCCCCCCACCCCCCCCACCAAACATCTCTTGAAAATCCCCTACCCACAAACCCTCCACCCACTCACGATCCCCCCGACCATACATCCCCCCCCCCTCACACCCAAGCCACTCAACCCCCTCCCCCCACACTTTCCCATCCACCACACCTCTCCCACCACCCACACTATTTCCCCCCACACTACACTTCCCCCCACCCCCACACATATCCCCCCCCCCCAACACACATTCCCACACCCATCACACCCTCCCCCCCACACACTTCCCCCATCCACACACATCTACCCATCCCACCACAACCCCCCCCACCCACACACCATGCACACATCCCCCACCAACACCTGCACCATATCCCAAACCCACACACCATACACTTCTCCCCCCCCCACTCTTGCATCCCCAATCCACCTACACAATCCCCTACCCACACAACCCCGCCACCCACACATACTTCCCCAAACCATCCACACATCTCAATACCCACACATATCCCCCCCCAAAAACACACATCCCCCCTCACCCGTCCCATACACATATCCTCCACCCATATACACATCCCCCACACCCATTTCACACCCCTACTTTCACCCCCACACACCCATCCACACATCCCACCAACACCCAAAAATATCACTACCCAAAAACACCCACACACCCCAACCCATCCAAACGCAAAACCCCATCTACATGTCCCCCACCCACACATATCCCCACACTCACACACATCCTCCACACACACTCACACATCCTCACATCTAGACAAAATACAAAATGTCTCACTTGAGAGAAAAAAGAAAGCAAGAGAAAGAGAAAGTGGATAGAGGGAGAAAGAAGAGTGAAAGCCCCAACCAGAGGGAGTAAAACTTAGTGAAATTACGTCAATCATCTCACCAATTACAAGCTGAAAATTTTAAACTGACTGTTCAGGACCAATGAACTTCAGTTAACTGGCATATTTCAGGTATACACTGTAAAAACGAATCAAGCTACATACTAATACAAGGGGTGCCCGCTGTTGGAGCCCCCCAGGAACTGCACAAACTGTGTTAACCTTTGGATTGGGTTTACAAGTTCAATGCCTTTGGGTGATTACCCCAAAAGAAGACAAGTACAGTGAAGTGTACCTCGTGAGATACAAGAAAAAAACAGTCTGCTCGGTGGGTATCACAACATTCTCAGTTATTTACTGTTCAGGGGTTTTTGTTTTTTTATATGTCTGGATGCTATAGATAAATCTAGTGTTATATGCCTGTATGTTATAGATAACTCTGTCGTGTCATGCGTCAGGGTGCTAAATATCTCTTTTTATAGTCTGGAAAAACCCGAAAGAGACAATCAACATTCTTAGGACATGTTTATTGTAAACTGTAAATTACCGTAGGGTAACAGTTGTTCTACAATCAAACAATACCTTGGTTCTAAAGCATCGAAAAATAGTACAAGGTGTTTTGAATGTGAATATGTTGGGCTAATCAGAATTAATAAATTACATCTGAAGTGTTTTTTTAAATTTATGCGAAGGCTACGGATATATTACGCAAATACTATTGAAAAGGGTTATGAAGTAATATGACTTCACAAAGTCAGTCAGTCAGTCAGTCAGTCAGTCAGTAAAGTACATTTAAAACACCAAAAGGTATACTGGGTATATGGTGCTAAACCCATATTTATATAGCCCAAATCAGAACTGTGTACATTATTCAGGGGCCAGGGTGACTCATGTGCAATGAATCTAACAACAGGAATAAAAACCATGTGACACAGGGTTTTCAAAGCCGACATTTCTTATAATAACATTGTTTTTCCCTTTACACAATGCATTTAACCAAAAAAGTAAAGTAAATCAGTAAACAAAATTTAAAAGGGCCATTGTACATGCCTTTAAGCAAATTGGGTTATGGTTTCCAGACCCATATTTTTTTAGAGCCTGGTTGCTCAGTGAGTGTGTGGTCAGCTCATACTGGCTTTCCTTACCCTTTCCCCTTTTTATGGAGCTGTGGGTGCTCAGTGAGTGTGTGGTCAGTTCATACTGGTGCCTTTTTTTCCCATATTGCATAGAGCCAGGGTGCTGAGTGAGTGTGTGGTTTACTATCATACTGGCTGCCTTATCTTCCAAACATTTTCTGGTGCCCAGTTTAGGCTGTGTTCACTAGGAGTCAAGGTCAATTTTTAAAATCCACATGGAGGAGATTTAAATCCTTCACCACAAAGCTGACAGGGAAGCATATAACTACTGCAGTTGCCTTTTAATAAGGAATTTTCCATTAACCCCAAAATATCGTTCTGTGGACAACTATCAAACTATTTTCCATTGCTAAATTATTTTGCCATCTCCCGGTCTAGGGTTGGGTTTCACCAAAATTTCTCTGTAATCCCCTTTTAAAAATCGTGAGTAATGTGATGTTGGGGCGAGAATCGGTTTGCGGTTTTCTCCTCATCGGTAACTTATGGGTTAAAGTGAGCCCCGTGCTCAGAAAAACAGTGGCCACTAATGAGCATAATCTTGCCAAAAGAAAACAACAATTTTAAAATAAAGATTTTCTGGTTTTTGGGCAGGATGTCCCGAAAAAGGTTGTGAAAAAAAAAAAATTTTTCATTTAAAAAATGTTTTGGCCCCAAAAAAAAAATTTTTTCAATTGCCAACTGGGGTTTCGGGGCCAAATTTTTTTCCGTTGACAAAAATAAATTTTTTAAGGAGGGGAAAA